>JAGDQP010030393.1:0-22652 GCA_022664845.1 Lepisma saccharinum | reverse complement strand
CAGGTATTAGAAGTCCATGTAAAAAACTTTTTATTTTTCGCCCCACCCTAACGAACAGGCGTATTAGCTGCTTCCTAGACCAAGTGGTCGTCACGTATTTATTGATGTGACTCTCCTGTTCGTCTCACGACACTGGGTGGACGGACGCCGAAAAGTGTGGTGCTCCCATCGGGATATGAACCCAGGACCACGCGACCATGAGTACAATGCTCTAACCACCTGACTGTGGAGCCCCGCTAGTACAGTACATTCGCGGTATGCAATTTAGTTCCAAGGAACATACAATGTGATTAACCTTAATTTATCTGTAATTTTATTCGGTACATCTTAATACTGTGAACAAATGTAATAGGAATAAACATTGTAAGATCGTCTCCTCACCTTGAAGGATAACTTCAGTGTCTTCACTCGCATTGAACCTGCATTTGAAAGTGGGTAGTTCCAAGTTTATCTCACCCCACTTACCGTTCATCACACGGAGCGCTCCGTCTTTTGGATTCCACTTTATATTCAGAAACTTGTATGGATCGTCCGAAAATTAGTTTAAATTCAATATTGAAAATCTTTATAAATTCCGAAGTATTGATATTCGTCTAAACTAAAGATTTATATACAGTAATATTGAAGAAGTTATGTCGGAAAAGTTGTAATATTGCAGTGTATAGTAATTTGGGAAGAATGGAAGAGTTAAGCTTTAATGGCACGTTCCACCAAGACTAAGGAGTGCAGAAACATAACACCTACAAATGATATACCTTGAAGTTTTGTTTATTCAATAATAGAGATGAATTACAAGTTCTTCTGACAGTAGTAGTAACAGTGTCTTAATTTGCATCCTATGAGGTGCGCATTTTGCCCTGATCTCCGTGTTACCTGCACATATACGGGTAAAATACGCACACATACAGAAGCAGAAAAATAATATATAAGAAATATATTGTGGTGTATAAATGCGATTTCCATGAACTTAAAACATGAGAAGGTATTATTGTAATTATCAGGCATGGCCGCAACTAAGCAGGGGGCAGGCGGGGCACGTGCCCCGGGCGTGTGGTTTGAGGGGCGCCAAAATGTGCTGCAAGGAGATTTGATTGACAAGTTAGAAAATCAATCGCGACGGGACAACTTGATCTTTAGGAACCTAGATGAACAGAAGGATGAAACTTGGGAAGACTCTGAAAATATAGTGAGAACTTTTGTCAAGAAACAATTACACATCGAGCTTGGACCACAGGATATAGAAAGAGCGCATAGACTAGGACGTGGTCGAAATAGGGCTATTATTGTTAAATTCTCCTTTTACAAACGCAAAGCGGAAGTGCTAAAAAATGCATACAAAGCGAAAGGAACTCCCGTGATAGTGACTGAGGACTTCTCTGCGCGTGTTCGTGAGATCAGGAAGGAACTGTGTGTGTATATGAGGGATGCAAGATCGCAAGGAAAACGGGCTAGTCTCAAGTTCGATAAGTTATATATCGATAACAAAGTGTATACGCTAGAAGACCTGAAAAACGAGGGGTTGGAAACACTGGAAGCAAAGGACCCGAGTGAAAATAGCAATGGCAATTCCGCGTCTCAGGACAAATATCCAAGAAGAAGCTCAAGGAAGCAAACTACTAGAGCCCGAGGGGACGAGAGGGAATGACCGGAAATACAAGGTAAGGATGAGTTTAGCGACTTGATAAACAACCAGTTGAAGTTGAACGCGAACATTAAAGAGACTGATGACAGAAATGATAAAAATAAATTCTTAAGTGTCTATTTCCAGAACTCGCGGGGTCTTTTAACAAAAAGAAATACTTTTCTTTGTAATGTTCTTTCGTGCAACTATGATATCATAGGAATTTGTGAAAGTTGGCTTCATTCCGGAATATTTGACAGTGAACTTTTTGATGATAGATATTGTGTATTCAGGTGCGACAGGAGAACAGAGTTATGTGGCAAGCAGAGGGGGGGAGGAACATTACTAGGAGTAAAAAAGAACAAATTCAAAGTGAACTTGATAGACTGCTCTGAACTGGGGATAGACTGTGTGTTAGCAAAAATTTCATGTCAAACAATAAGCTTTTATCTCTGTGTATTATACTTTCTTCCTAACTCTGCTACCGAGGTATATGATAAGGTATTTCAATTCATTGAGACAAAGTGTCTACCGGGTTGCTCCATTCTCGTACTTGGGGACTTTAATTTATCAGATGTAAATGGTAGCGAATTCAATTTCACCGTAGCACCTAATAAGTATAAAAGCCTACACAATTTCATGTCACTCTATGAATTACACTCAATTAATGATATAGTTAATAGTCACGGAAAAACATTAGATTTAGTACTCACCAATTTACACTCTGTTACCGTAAACAAAGAAATCTCCCCTTTAGTAAAGGAAGATGTATATCATCCTGCTTTATACATAAATATAAAAACAAAAAGTAGACAAACGGCGAAAATACACAGCAAGGTATCAGGATTTAACTATAGGAAGGCCAACTTTATGCAAATTTATTATGAGTTTAAGCAGACAAACTGGCATGTTCTTAATAAACATTCTGATGTAAACGTGGCAGTTGACCACTTCTATGATATCATATTTGAAATATTTAATAAATGTATCCCTAAAAAAAAGCACTCAAATCGGAATTATCCGTGCTGGTTTAATGCAGATATAATAAAGAAAATTAAAAGAAAGGCGTATCACCACAAAAAGTACAAAGCTAATGGAGGTAATTCTCATTATCATTATCAAGAATTTTGTAAATTAAGAGCGGAGGTAAAGCATGAAATCAAAACTGCGCACAATAATTATATCAACTTGTCTGAATCTGCAATTGAAACAAATCCAGCTCAATTTTGGGACTTCATGAAACAGAAGACTCGTCATTTAAATGGTAATACACTAACATATAATGGCCGGATGTTAGGGACCGACAACGATATTGTGAATTCCTTTGCTGAGTATTTTCAAAGTGTCTACAAGAAAGAACATACACAGGGTAATTACAAGCAAACTGAAACGCTTAAACTGAGCGATAAACTTGATCAACTTGAGGTCTCACATATTGAAATGCGAGAAATACAACATGCAATAAAAAAGTTAAAATCAAAAGGAAGTACAGGCCCAGATGATATTCCGCAATATATAGTAAAGGGCTGCGAAGAGCCCCTATTGGCACCACTTTATACCATTTTCAACCTAATAATCACTTGTAATGTGTTTCCGGATAAATGGAAAACAACAAAAATTTGTCCCATACCTAAAGGCAATAGCAAATCTGAAATAAAAAATTATAGGCCAATTGCCATATTATGCACATTTGCCAAAGTATTTGAATCAATATTGTACAAAAAAATCAGTATTCATGTCAGACCATCAATATCAGAATTTCAACATGGTTTCCTCAGTTGCAGGTCAACTGTAACGAATCTTTGCCTCATTACTGACTACATAACTTCAACCTTAGATCAGGGCCAGCAAGTGGATGTAATATACACTGACTTTGCTAAGGCATTTGACACAGTAAATCACTGCATTCTTACGGAAAAACTTAGGCAATTTTATTTTTCCCCAGGTCTGGTTAAGTTATTTGAGTCTTATTTTAGTGATCGTAAACAATATGTTGTTTACAAAGGTGGAATATCCAAAGAATATCCTGTATCTTCCGGAGTGCCTCAAGGGTCGAACCTAGGACCCCTGTTATTTTTATTGTTCATTAATGATCTCCCTGCATGTATCAAAACACCTAACAAACTTTTATTTGCTGACGACTTAAAAATTTACTCTACTATCAATTCAATGAACGATTGTGAAAATCTACAGCTTGACATAAACGAAATAGTTAAATGGTGTAGCAATAACTCACTTGAAATTAATGTTCGCAAATGTAATGTAATGTCATTTACGAGACGTGAGACAGCCGTGCATTTCAAATATAAAATTAATAACACGCCTCTACCATACCCCAAAACAATAAAGGATCAAGGTATAATATTTGATTCCAAATTGCTTTTTGACGTTCATGTAGACAAAGTTGTTAACGAAGCGTATAGAAATCTGGGATTAATAATAAGAATGGGAAAGGATTTCAGGAAGACAGAAACTCTCATACGTCTATTTCAAACATATGTAAGATCAAAAATTGAATACGCTACCATTATCTGGAATCCAAGTACTGCACATACCTCAGACAAACTGGAAAAAATCCAAGCAAAATTCCTAAGATTCCTGGTATACAAAGAAACAGGCGTTTATCCGAGAACTGATAGCAAAAAAATATTAAATACAAACTTTAACATGATGAGTCTTGGGAACAGACGTACTCTTCATGAAATGATTTTTCTTCACAAAGTGTTTACAAATAGAATAGATTGTATAAATCTGCTCTCAAACTTTCAGATACATGTCCCATCAACCAAAACCAGAACAAAAAACTCAGGATTTTTTTATTATAAAAAACCGCGAACAAATATTATGCAAAAGTCACCAACTTGGAGAATGAGCGCAACCTATAACGACATAAGTAAAAGAGTCGAGGAAATTGATTTTCATAACATGAATCTCAAACAAATTCATAACATTGTTAAAAAAATACTGTATGTTGATTGTACTCCTAGCGGTGACAATAATCTAAAATATGGAACATTGTAATTAGGTTATCCTGTTGTGTTCTAAATAAATAAATAATAATAATAATAAAAATGGCTCAAAAATTTAAATTTGACCATGAGGAAGCGAATAAAAAGCCGCAAGTCTCTAGCACTTCTAGACGTAGGTTAGAATTTCCGTGGTCAGTCAGTCAGTCACTTTCTTACAGCTTTAAACTTCTTGGAAGCGACTAGGGATAGTGCTCCATCCAAAACAACTGCAGAAGCTAAACTAATTGCTGAGAAGTTTGAGATACCGGCTGGTTTGGAAGAGAAAAGCAAACGGAAAAAGAAAAAAAAGTATTTGGCGAGAGCTGCGGCGATGAAAGTGTCGGTTTGTCAGGGAAAGATGTGCTGAGAATTACTTTATTTGAGATCGTTGACAACATATTGGGTGAATTAGAAACCCGGTTTCAACATTTGAAAGAAATCAGTGAAAAATTTAGCTTTCTAAATGGCAGCAACATCCTCAAAATGAATGTCAACGACTTACATGCTGCAGCGAGAAAGTTAGCAGAAACTTACAAAGACGACATAAATGAAGACTAAATTCTTGAGGAAATTGAAAGTTTTAAGCACCACGCCTTAGTACTGGATGCCAACATGAAAACTGCACCTCCAGCGAGACTCTTGAATATCATCTACAAGCACAGACTGGAAGAAGGATATCCAAATATGACAACAGGCTTAAAGATATTTGTAACTCTCCCTGTAACAGTTGCTTCAGAGGAAAGAAGCTTTAGTAAACTAAAACTTTTTAAAAATTACTTACGGAGCACCATGGAGACTTTCAAACTTGAGTATTACTGCTATTTAACATAAAAGAGCTTCAACTATTTCTTACGATAACATAATAAAAATTTTGCGGCCAAAAATGCTCGCAGGCTAAAATCAATTTTAATAATGTAGTTCAAATTAATCCATATATAGATTTTTAGAAAAGAGAAAAGAATATCTGCAATGTCTTTGAAAAAAGTATATTTGGACAGAATTAATATCTTTATGAATGATGTTAATATGTTGTTTTAGTAAAAAAAAATCACACAAGTACTGAAACTTTAGGATTACTTTTAAGGTGTATATATATATTATAATATTTCTTTTACACTCGCGTATATGTCTCTATATAGATAAATGTATACCTGCATGTATGAATGCAAATGTGATAGTATGCATGAATGAATGTATGTAAGAAAGTATGTATTATCTTGTTTGATACCAGTAAATTATGTTATTATAAATAATACAAGTTTTTCACGTATCTAATACTCAGTATTCGCCATAAGTATTTAAGTATTGTCTTTATGCTTATTGTATTTAATATTAGTTTTCCCATTTTTCTTTTTATATCGACACTAATATGTGATTTAATAAATGAGTTTGTGTAAGTCTCTTGTATTTGGAGCCATATGCTCTCTTACGAACAAACAAACAAATTTGTTCATTTTCAAACGAAAGCTGTACAAAGTTATTTTTAAAACTTGTAAGCACATAACGAATGTAAAATATTTTTGTGTTTAAAATAATTTACATTACAATATTTAAAAATCGATATAACATTAGTTTTATTTTAAATGTAATTTAAGAGTGCAATGTATAAATGAGCAACATTTTTCTAACCAAACCTCGGGGGGGGGGGGGGGGGTTACGTGCTTGCCCCGGGTGACAGAAACCATAGTTGCGGGCCTGTTATCAGGAAGCAAATATATTTGAATAACTGAAAGTTATCATAATATTCTATAAATTAAAATTCTTGTTTACATTCAGTTTTAAGCAAGAAGAGGTATGTAATAAAGAAATCAATTTAGTCTCGAGTGAAATTTGCACACACAATTTTCGTTCGAGTGCAACGACACTACCATAAACACTGAAGAGACCTATAAGGAATATTGTTGCTACTAATTTCAGAACGTGAATAGAATTCTAAACGTGTAAAAATATTTTTCTTCTACAGTAAAAATCAATATGGAAAACTTTAACGCGTCAAACAAAGCTGATACAGATTAAATAATATCAAATTCTACTTCAGAGACCTCTATTTATCTGACCATTTAGTATCTGGTATGACAAGGGGAAAGATATTTCTCACTTGCTTACATCTTTCACTTTTAATATTACATCTAGTTGCGCTTTGTTCTCATCAAACCTATACTATTTGCGATTTGATGCACTGCTTTGCGTTTCTTTTGCTGTGTGATAGTATTCGAGCCGAGAAATGTTACAACCATCATTAGGAACAAACGTCATCAGTTCATTGTGCAGAATCCATGAACCACACGCAATTTACCACCTTCCCAAGTGGTGCACAACTCCGCGATGCATCACGTATATGTTATTCAGAAAATGTTCCGGATTTCCCCATATCACATTTTCCGTCAGATTACTCCAATGATGGGATTGGGTATTACGACAGTGACGACTGAACACATCGAGGAGCACAAGGCAGTAGTAAGGATCACAGTGAAGAAGAGTACCAGGCTCCAGAAAGGTCACCGCATCTTGGTAGCTGGGTGCAGTCTCCGAGATACACATCAGACAAGAAGAACTTGTCAAGCATATGGTATATACATTAGAAACATACCTGGAAAGCTACATAAAATATATGCTGTTCACAAGGATTATTCAATGTTCGATGGTAACATATCATAGATTCAGAAATTTTCAAGAAGCAACTCAAGATAGTTCATGATCATGAAACAAAGACTAATTCATACACACTTGGAGCTCTCCCGCAAATTAGGCGCTAATGTTGCCTGAAAACTCTTGCGGAAGTGGGCGTTATAACCCGCAGTATTCCTTGAATTTGATGGAAGCGATTACTTCCAACATAATTTCAAAAATCATTGCAGGACTGTCAGTATTCATACAACCAATGCTTCGTTCCAACATGGAGGACAAGCAAACGCCACTGCAAGCTCAATTCCAGACGTTTTATTAAATATTTGTTCACCATCTTGCAGGATTATGGATCAGTAAGACATTAAAAGCTCTGATCAGTTGATTGTCAACCAATCCAGTATTACCTGTTCGTGATAAGCGCAATCGTACGCAATCAAACCCACTGTCAATTTTTGAGATCGACTATAGAAAATTATCCTGTTTGGCCTGAAACAACTAACTTCATATCATAAATGGAAGTGTGGATACGGGCCTAATGCCACAAAGAGAGTTCGGTATTAACCAAATATGTTTGCACCACTGCCAGTGGGGAAATGGCGAAGGCAGATTTCGGGCGTTTTGCTGAAGAAGGCTTATCAGAAGTGTAGAGATCATGTTTTACTGGTAGTAGAGAGTAGGAGCCAATCAAATTCTAACCTTATCCAAAGTCACATGGAGCAAGATAATATTATTGACGTGGAAATATTTCCACCAAACTGCATTCGGATTTGTAGACTCCGACAATGTTTCCCCGACTTCGTGTGCCTTCTTGACCATAATTTCCAATTTCCTGATCGAAATAACATCATCAAGCAACAATCAATTTCTTTAACTCGTTGTCCAGACCACTGTTTGACAATATATAACAGCTCAACGTTGAGGAGTTTGGTTATGTTGATCATCACTCTGGAAGTGGTCAAACTCCTCTAACGAATAGCTTTTAGTTTACTCCGAACATGAAAAAATGTTCGTTATTCTCCGGCTTCTCGTGTAAGCTCTAGTTTTGTTTCGCTGGGTTCATGTTAACTCAAGCTTTCCCGTATTACTGTCATATATACTAACTGTTACGTTACCACATCTTACATAAAATGTTTTCTTAAGTTGCAAACATGTTCATTTCTGTTTGGCACGTGCTTTCTCAGAGTGTTCATCTTTTCTGCATTATGCTAAACATAAAATTATTCCGTTTCATACGATTTTGATGCATGGAATGCAAGGGCATATGTTTTCCATCCATAGTTAGTGGACCATCAAATGCGCACTGTATTCCGCTCGTTGTCAGATTATCATCTCGTAAATGTGGATTTTCAGAATTCTTGTGTGAGAATTATCAATTATCTGATTGTTTATTATAAGTCCGTATTTTTATAATGTTTACTATTTACGGAAAACCTTCCATTTCCTTACTTCTATCATTTACCACAGCAGACATTTAAAACGCAATACTTACTTGTTTTGATTATCCATTTGCATTTATGTACATCCACAGGAAAATAATCAAATTGCATTTCGCAAATCAGATCAAGGGTCACACTGCAAATAAGTAATTGATATTAAACATAAATACTAGAATCGAGTGATTTTGAGATTTTTATGCAGGTGTTCTATAAACCAAATTTATATTATAAATCAGTATGGAAACAAAAGCAAGACTTTAGAAGCAGTGACAAAATATAATTTGAGCTCTCTTAATGTGTTTTCCAGTCCTAACCTTCACACATTTTAGACACAGGTTCGCGGTTATAAGTGATGCGTGCATAATGAAGTGATTTAAGAGGTTTAATCCTAAAAATGGCCTTGCAGTTAGTGACCTGGCACTCACCTGTTATATGGTAGCAATCATAGTGTATAATTCGTATCAAACGTGCATTGTGAAAGGATGTGTATTTTCAGTGTTTTTGTAACTATTGTAAAAACAATTATTTTAATAGTAATCGTACCATTTTCCGCGTATTTCTGTCTGATAGTGATATGGTTCTGTGGTTGTACAATGAGGAAATTAAACATTAGAAATCCGAAACAATTAATATGAATTCAACAGGTGAATATGCATTAAGCCTCAATTGTCCACGTTCAATACTCAGACATGTTTACTGTAAGAAGAAGAATGATCAAATAAAGTATTCCATATCCTCAGAACTGCAGGATGCAATGATTTCAGTATATCAGAATCAGGCTTCCCTGATACTAATCACTCTGTACATTTAACAATGACACTACATTTATCTATCGTACTATCCTTCTGAATGATTGATGAATGCTTGAAACTCCGAATGGAACCCTCTATAGACTTGGTAACACTCTGTACTTATCTAATCTAGGATACGTTCGCAGGACAATCTACTGCATTACAAGGCAAACAAGTCCGGAAATGAAGGTATTCGCGATCTGATTATAATCTGCGAATTTTCCAAGAATATTTGATCTTGTGCCTTACTCATAGTTGCAGTACTTCTCTGTATGTTTTACGTATGTTGTTTATTATGACTAGAAGTGCTAAATATCCAATAGCAAGACATGTGACATTTGAAAAATTTAAACGTTATATCAGGTTGACTTTTCTATGTACGAAAAAAAGAAGCTGAATTGAAAATAGTGCCTGCTGGTTCTAAGGCGACGAAATAGTTTTAGTTATTTTCCATATCAAAGCTGTGTTTTTATATACTTAAGATAAAATAAGATAATAGCTGAGCAAAGCAATACGTTTAAATTAAAAACTAAAAACATGTAACAGTTTCACCAACTAATTAACTACTTAGCTTCATCAGACACACTAAATTACATAGCCAACTCAACTTCTAACAAGACAGCTATCTGGTTCCTCATTGGCCCCCTGCCAGCCAATTCCATACCATCTACACAAAGTGATGTTTTTCTTAATTTATGTAGACGGTAAAATACATTTTGTGTAGACGGTACGGGATTGGCTTGCAGGGGGCCAATCGGCAACCAGATAGATGTATTGTTAGAAGTTGAGTTACATGTTTTTAGTTTTTAATTAAATTATATTTCTTTGCTCAGCTATTATTTTAATTTATCTTACGTTTTAGTTAAATTCAATCTGAGTAGTATTTAGAATAAATCACATTATACTGTATTCCAGGTATTTTTAACATAAATTGAATTAGGGGGAAATTTACCTGACATAGTACCGCATACGATTACCCTTAACTCTTGCTAACAAGATCAATCTTCTGAAATTGCTTTTCTCAGATCTCATTGGTTCGAATGTGACTTGTGGTACCCAGAGTTTGTTGATAAATTTATCCGGAAAGAAAGTTGTAGAATTCATTTTTGTTGCTAAGAGGTCATCATCCCAATAGAATCCTACATTTACATTCAATGTTATTTCCTGCAAGTAAACAAAAGAAGCATCGAAGGTGAATGGTGTAACATATTATTACACAATTCAAAAGTACAGGGAAACAAAGGGGATGAAAAGATATTTGTCTTACAACGCTTTTCGAAGTCCAACTCTCTCATTTACCCTCAATATATTTATTATCCTAAATAAACGCTATAACTTCTGGATTATTTGTGCTTTTGCATTGAATATATCCTAGGGGATAACCGTCATTATGTAGTATTTATTTCGAATGAAAACCCATTTTTGTTAGAAACGGGCATCCCTCTTCCTTCCCTGTACACTTACATTCGCCCCGCCAGTGCAAGGATGAAATTTTTAGTTGAATTTAATTTATTAAAAAGTCTTTAGGCAACTATGGCTCAGGACGTATGGATGATGTTATGATGAATTGCTGGAATAAAGAAAGTGGGAGGAAACGGGAGCATCCCGAGAAAACCCACGCACACGGTGTTTGTCTACAACAAAGCCCACATGGCATGAGCAGCAATCGATCCGACGACCCCTAGCACCAGAGGTAAGCGCTCTACCAAGTGACCCACCATGGCCGGACATTTTTAGTAAACACACTTATTGTTATACTAATTTGTTCAGCCAATCCAAACTTAATAAGGAAATAGTTTTCCCCGAACTTTGGTTGGTCTTCCGTATAGAACAGTATTTTGTATTTGTACCTAAAATTAATAATAGCATACCAATCAAAATAAAAAAATGATAAAAAACATACAAAAATTAATTGGGGAATTTCTAGAAACCCCAGTAGCACACACGTTGATTAATCGTTGATAAAACCGTTTAATGTCCGTCTTTTCAACGGTTTATTCAACCTGAAAACGTTGTGCTCAAACGTTAGCTGAACGTTTCTTGTTTGAATAAACCATTGAAAAGACGGACGTTAAACGGTTTTATTAACGTACGTGCTACTGAGGAAACTAACAAATGAATTAACATAGTAAATATTACGTACATACATACTATACTATTGTTAAATTATTAATTAAGTAGAAGTATATGTAGAATAATGGCGAGGGAGAAAACCTTGAGCCAGAGAAAAGCAGTTTGCATATGTGTGTCCAAAGTTTTACTGCCATAATTTCATTATTTCACACTAAATCCAAATCAAAATTATCGTCGCTTGTAGGATATTGTTATTACGGAGAAGTCCTGTTCCAGCTTGGTGCAACTAAGTTTCCCCTGGAATTGAAAGTGTATTTGCCCTGTCGAATGTTATCTTGGCCCTCTTACCGGTTTTATTTTATCGCTGGTATGTCTATCTAGTGCTTGTCAGTCTCGCGTACTACCAGTCTAAAGAGCGCTCGTCGTGTATAAAGTTCGTTTGTTCCAAATCCCTCTTCGACGGTATTTCCTAAGCCAGTTTCTTTCATCCGAGTGAAGTAGTCCCCACCCGCAGATCACAATGTCGTGCTTGTTTACCTTCGAATGTACCCAGGAGCCCCCACGGAACTGTTTTTACTGTTTCTTGACATGATTTAGCGATGTACAGTTGTCAGCTCTACAAATTAGCAAAAAGGCAAACAGAAAAGATGTCGAATTTTTGTTCATCTCCGAGTCTAGCCGATGTCATTTATCTTCTGACCAAGGTTGATAATGTTGCGACTGCTTCCCTTCATCATGGAAATTTTGATCGTGGTTATCCTTGCTTAGCGCTTATAGACCCTTGCACTAACTGCAAGCTAGCTGTATTGGTTTTGGTCTGACAGGGAAAATTACCATATCTGATCGGAATTCCCCCTATCCGTCACCTGGGGGAGACACCAGATGGCAGAACAGTAACTGCGTTACAATCTAAATCAGAAAATTCAGTATTAAAAAATTGATTAGAATTGGATCGACTATAATTTCCCATCGTAGTTACTACATGTACTATTGACCAATATATCAGATATCAATAGCTTAATTTCACTGCAATGAAAAAGTCAATTCACAATTCAAAACTGACAACTTACAAATTGACAATTCGCCTTACATAAATAATCCAGATTCAAAATATATGTACCATGAGAGAAAGGCGAAATAGAATCCAATTATAAGAATGATGTACAGATTAAGCAATTCTGGAACTGTTCTCTTGAGTATTACTCTTAGAAGAAACGATTAGTTGTTGCAGGTAGTTGAATTACTTCTTAATGTATTGAATTCTTAGCATTCCCAGCAATTCTATAAATTTATGCTCTTATTTCTTTTTAATTCCGGTTAGAGTTTTTCTCATTACTTTTCGTGATAGTTATTAACCTGATGTGAGGCAGTGTTCATTGTAACTAAGTTATGGAAAACATATATAAATACATTACTTCTCTCAAGCAACATACAAAATATTAGTGTGAAACATTATTGTCAATAGGATTATAAATTGTTAGTCAAGAAACTATATTCGTAATGAGAATATCGACCATTATTATTCAAGACAATATCAAAAGCACTCTGACATTTGCACAGAAATTTAGTTATTAAAATTGCCTCGCGTACGATACCCATCAGGCTTTTTAATCAATGGCTACTTACTTATTCGAATATTTGCGGTAAAATTCTTTCTGTACTCCCATATGTTTCCAAAATATTTAAGAATACTTTGTATACTTAGTTTCTTGTGATTACTGGTACATTCCGGTTTGTTTCAGTAAAGTTATAATAAATGTTTTGCACTAATATATTGTATGATGCTTGAGAGAAGTAATTTATTTATATATGTTTTCCATAACTTTTTGACAATGAACACTGCCTCACATCAGGTTAATAACTATCACGAAAAGTAATGAGATAAACGTAATGGGGGGGGGGGTGTAATGTTTCTGATGCAGTGTGTGGTTATTTATAATGAGTACCTGTGGTAATTAGATTACAAAATATAATTTCTTCCTTATAAATATGCTAACATGTAGCAAGCGTATACACGGGTTGTGGGATGTGTATAGCAACGTACTCCCATAGACCTCATAATAGGTAGACTTATCACGCGTCCCCATTTCTGGCTGCGCTAAAACTAATGGGGTTTTGTTCAGAGCACGTGATTTTGAATCCATCTACTAGGTAGCTCTGCCATAGACGTCATATTCTACTATCAGGTCCATGGCAAGGCTACTTAGAAGATGGATTCAAACTCACGTGCTCTGAACAAACATCCATTAGATTTATCGCAGCCAGAAATGGGGAAGCGTGATAAGTCTACCTATTATGAGGTCTATGGAACTGCTGTTAAGAAACAACATAGATACATCGGAAATATCTATGAACACTACCACGAAAGAGGAAATCCTTTTCGTTTTGTGCAGCTCTTTCTCAATGTTAGTATTGCTCTTAGAAAAAAAGGTTATATCCTTATTTACTAACTAACTCTGTGGCTTAAGGAACTCGCAAGTTCATCGCCGCAGTAACAAACGTTCGCCACTGGATTCTATCCAGGGCAACATCAAGCCAGTTTTCGTCACAAACACCTACTTCTTGAAGATCTCTTCTAATGGTGTCCTCCCAACGACGTCTCGGTATTCTCAATGGTCTCCTTCCATCCGGCCTTCGAACCAGGATAGAATATAATTTTCAGTTTTTCCAGATCCGAGCTGCATGGCCTGCCCACCTTAGTCGTCTCGATTTCATTGTTTTTACAACATCTGCTGAATCGTACAGTCAATCGGACATCCTTATTTACATATATTTGAATTTGCCTAGCTTGTACTGGTACACCGTCACTATACTGACACAAATACTGGCATTTTCTCTGCAATAACAGAAACACATAATTTAGTAAATATGCAAGAATATACTTCACTGCATAATATTCAGCGTAATTTAACTTTCCAAATTCCGCAAATAACATGGTGTTCTTCTAAACATAATTGAGATCAGCACTCGGCGCTTGGAAATATTTATGATATTAATGTCATATAATTGCCCACATTTTGCAGAAAAAAGAAAATATTGAATTTTCATTTATAAGTGATAATGTAAATAGATACATGATTATTAAACGATCATGTGCATACCTGTTCAATTTCTTTAATTATTGGCTCCTTTAATATTTCAATGTCCATCCATAATTCGGTAGGAATAAGTGTAAAGGAAAATCAATGGGTTTCAGCTTGCTCGGTAATATTTGGTGAATTGCTGCAAAACAATTAAACATGAGGGGACGTTCTCAAGAAGGTTTTATAAATTTAGTGATATTGTGTTTATGCCTTTAGGCATCTAAGGCTTAGCCCGGGAAGGATAGGGAAAAGGATTGGGGAAGGCGTCAGGCAGGGCCAATGTTGAAGATGCCATCCCGGCATTTGTTGCTTGGCATGACTGAGGATAAATCCTGGAGAAAACTCACTGAGGATGGCCGGCCGCTGTGATCGAATCTACAACCTCCCGAGTGCTACGCCAAAGCTCTACCACTGAGCTACGGGGGCTCCGTATAACATATTAATTATCCTAATCATTAGTGTAAGCATAGATAGACGGTTGTCAAATTTGTAGCAAAAATATAAATTAACACCTAAATACGATTTAATACTTAAATATCACTTTTCGAAAATCCTGCTTTTGCTATCACTAGTGGAACTTTAAAATCTTAACAGATTTGTTTTAAAAGCAAATGAAACTTAAAAAAACGTAGCGTAAATAAAGCTTAATATACTTCTTCCATTCAAGTTATTGTGAAGCGATTCAGTAATTGACATACATCTATTTTAGGTACATTTTATAAACTATGTTCTGGACTACTTGTTCCTTAAAGTTTTTATATTAGAGTTAAATGACTGCCACTATTTTAAGTAATCAGTTTTAATAAAACAGAGTAAGCACAATGTATAAAATGAAACCTAAGAATCGTGGGGAAAGGCAGAGCGTGACATGTTCTATACGTTATCCAAGCATATTAAACAATTTACAAACACTTCAGTATTGAGCTTACCCTGGATTTTATACGAACACTTTCAATAGATACATATCCATGATTGCTCAATCAGAATGGTGTATACTACCTAGAAAGTGCCTACAGAGAATATATTGGGAATCCATTGAACAATTTTGAAATAGGCATTTTGGATAGAGCAGGTATTAAATTTTTGAGGGTGCAATTACAAACTCTTATGTAAGTATAACGGCACAAAATACCGGGGTACTAGTTACGGTCTCCAGGGTTACCAATATTTAATGTCTTACTTAAGTATAATGGAATAGAGTATGTGATACTGTGACATGAAATTAAAATGTTAATTTGTAACCATCTACATTGTGTTGCTTGTGTTGATTTGTCCAACTATTTGGGTGTAGTTCCTTCTCTATCTCGAGTCGTCAGATATTATACTAATTTATTGATGTGATAAATATATGAAGTGCGTGATTTTCGACTCTAATGCCATTCCAGTATTATCTATTAATATCCCATACACCCTATGAACTTACTTGTTCCATTCTCCATCTTCTTGAAAGGAGGAATATCATTTCGATAATCATCGGGCATAGTAACGTTAAAATACGTTTCACCATTAATTTGCCCAACATCAACAACTAAGCTGGAAATGATTAGAAAGTAAACTGTAAATGGCATTATCAACTAATTTTTCACTTCAAATTACGTTATTTGATTCTTGATAATTCCGATGTTATTATTTTACGGTGATTTCTATCAAAATTATATCTGATAACTTAGGTTCCATTATTGATAAACGCGATGTGTTAATTTAAGAAAAATATTGATTTTTATAGCAGTAGCGAAAGGTTTCTTAATAATACCAGAGATGGTTAGAAATACTTAAACCTATTAAACATTAAACAATACCTTATCATTTTTAAATTTATAATGCTGCTACACCCAATCAGTTAATCAAATAATAAATATGAAAACAAACAATATATCTTCATTAATCCAATTTTCTCGGGATTGCTGCCAGAATAGGTTTTGCTTGATAGCTAAGATTTCATTACCATACAGCGATAACATCTTCAGAGGTGTGGCTTGTGGTGTACTGGACTTGTATTTATTTATACGCTGCTCGTAAGAAAAGCTGTCCTCCTATTGGTTTTCGTCCTTAGCGAATAGTGGGATAGGATGTGAGTGGTGGAAGCTGATCTCTGATTGGGTGTTAGCATGAGCCAATGGCGTGATCGGAATTGCGTGATGTAAGCTGTTCTCTGAATGGCTGTTGGCTCGGGCTGCTGTTGTGCTGTCTGCTGCATTTAGAAGTTAAAACCAAATATCAGGAAAGTGATAACCATCGTCTCTGTCAACAGACCTCACCAGAACTTCATGAACATAAATATATCTTTAATTTGAGAAGGTATGAAGGAGGGAAGGAATAAACTTCTAAAACTTTCTTGAACTCGGAATTCCCTGAATATTACAAAATCACAAATGTTTTCTAACACAAATCTGCTTTAAAAAGTAGCATCGAACTTACATAATATTAAAACACAATATTGATAATAGTGCAATTTCTATTTAAATAATGAATATAATAAAAACAAAATTACCTAGAGCTAGGAATAGGAGCGTAATCACTAATCTTTTTTCCTGTAGAATCTTCAATTTTATCAAAAATAATTACCTTAAGTAGATTATCCCAATAAGTTCTCGTACGAAAAACTGCTTCATAAGAGGCGTGAGTTCCTTCTGAAACAAAGTCAATCGTCAGAATTAAAGCGTACAGAGAAAGGAGGAGGAAATTTTCAAAATGTTTAAATTTTCCTTCCATGTGATTGCACATGTTTTTAATAATCTCGATTCGGTGTAGAGTACATACACTAATTTGTTTTAATAATTCTGGTTTAAAATGGTGATTTTAATGCATTGGCATTTTATACCATCACATTATCAGATATATTTGTGTAAAAAGTAAGGGCCGAAAGTCCAAAATCGAAACCATACGCTATTGTTTACCGTTCATTGACGTAGATATGAGTTAAAAATAATTGCTTGAACAGACCGTGTCAATGCCGAGACATATGAACAATATGTTTGTAAATTTGCCACTACTTGTATTTGATAATGGTAATACGGTGACCTTAGAAAACTCTATTTTCAACACTCTACATTTAAAATATTACTTCTTTCTACTTACACACTTCTATATTTTACATTTCGTTTTTATTTAATTCTCTTTACTGTAGAGTAATTCTTTTGTGTACGAGGTATTGCACTGGTATACAGGGTGAAAACTCAATACAATATCAAAATTTGAAGGATGAAGTTCGTCAAAAAGTCCCCAAAGAAATGACCTTGTTCTCAGAGTGAAATGTTCTCAAAGTTTCGGGATCTACTTTCTGCCGCAAACATAGGAGAGTGAACTTTATACTGTCCTGTCTACGACTGTCCAATACCACTAACAGCAGAGCTGATGTAGCACACTA
The DNA here is from genome assembly GCA_022664845.1 of Lepisma saccharinum. Lineage (NCBI taxonomy): Eukaryota > Metazoa > Arthropoda > Insecta > Zygentoma > Lepismatidae > Lepisma > Lepisma saccharinum. The sequence goes on along the minus strand of JAGDQP010030393.1, from coordinate 4,645 downwards.
TTGTCAAACACCTCAAACTTTTAACGAACAATACAAATTCCAAAATTGCGCAATAAGTGCAGGATTTTTCAAAGCAATTAGGGCATTCCCAGAAACTGTTTTAAGTAAATATGGGTGGAATTCAAATTGTTTTATTGTCGGAACATAATAAGTTATATACAATTGTATGGCATTGTCATTTTAGAGAATAGTTCTATTCAAATTTTGGAGCTATATTCAAAAATTCGTCTACACTATAAACAGCCATGGCAGTTAACTTATGCTTCGTAGCATTTTTAAATTTTGTTGTTTCTGGGTCTTTAATTTTCTTAGGAAAATTATTGTTTAACTTTCCACCAAACAATAATTTGCTTGTGTTTAGTCGATATTCCAAATGGATTCCGGATGCCGAAAGATTATGAATAATATTGAGTGTTTGCATTGAGATCCGAAGTTACAACCACATATTCTCAAAGAACGTTTGGTTTCTTTCTTATCACTTATATAACTTTGGATTTATTTGAAGGTCTTTACGCATCTGAGTCTCAGGCCGGGATAGGATGGGAGAAAGGATTGTGGAAGTAGGCGACCAGGGCCTAGTAGGTACTATCACAGCAGTTGCCTGACGTGACTAAGAAAAAATCTGGCAAAAGCCTCAGTCAAGTTTGTCGTCCACTGAAGTTGAACCCACGACCTCCCGATTGCTACGCCAACGCTATACCACCGAGCTCTGGTAGCTCGGTATTATAATTTAGAGAGAAGGTCATTGCGTGGTGTGGTGGTGGTGATTACGTATATCATTTTTGCTCATTCAGAAAGTCGTGTTATTCGTACTCATTTTGATCTACCTTCTTTTTTTTGGCTAGAGTACGTTTTAAGTCTTTGACGGAAGCATACCGCATCAGCTCAACTCTTGGAGGTGTTTTTTCGGCAATAAACTCTAAATTTAATGTTGCACTCTTTCGGTTACTTTTAGCGCCGAAACGAGCGGAATTTCCACCCTGGTGCCTGTAACCTTTCTGCTTATGGTTTTATGTATACTTATCCCTTGAAGCTCTTGGTTAAATTAATTTACCACTCTGTATATAAAAGCATGAGTACTATTCTTCTAGAAATAGCAAATTATATTTTTTTTCAGTATTGTTGGCTTACGTGGTTACTGCAATAAATGTTATACATCTCTCCATTTATATTTCGCTCATGTAATATTGTTGCTTATAGCAAGATATACTGTTTAAAGTTCACTCTCGCATAATGAACCAACAATGCACAGATGTCAGAAAGCAAACGTATAGTAATATATTAGCAGGAGTACACAATGTCCTATAAGAAGTCACACCAATAGTTTGTAGTTTTGTGTGGTCTACACCCCGTAATATATTTAGCGCTGCGACGGAATAACAATATTCACTCAAATAATATGTATTTACACGCCCTGTAGAAGTATATAGCTCCCTCTTCACTCTGAATATTAGGTTTCAAAAATTCAACTTTAATTTTCTATCCGTTATTTATTGTTTGAGATGTTCAAATTTATCTCTGCCTTACAAGTTCTGTTCACATTGCTAATGGAATATAGTACATGTCTGAGTATGTGTAACAATACGTTGAATTAAACATCCAGTATCAAGAATTTAACATTCTGTTGGTATTTATAAATATACCTAAAATGACGTTTAATCCTTATATTACACAGATTCCCGCAGATAAATGTTTGTTAATAACATTTTCAAGTTCTTGTAAAGTTTGTCTCTATAACACTTCTTAAGTAATTTGCACGAAAGTGATTCCATTAACGCTTTCTGTACCAATTGATATGATAGAGGGGTCATCTCGGTAACAATCTGACAGTATATTTGTCCTAGCGCATTATAAGAGTCCTCATCGCAATTGTTTTATATGTAATTATTTCAATACCACGTGCTTCGGAGGTCAAGCGGTATAAACCACATTTCAGATACTTTACGGAAAGAGGTTCTTACAACCTCACAACATCTACTAAATGTATCTTACTTTCATGTACGTTCGAATGAAAGTATAGGTTTCATAGCACACACGATATAACACATGGGTTCTGTACAATTATCAGCATAGAGACAAGGTCACTGTCTGCCATGGAATGTTTGATTTTTGTTAATATATTGGGTTCTTTGCTTTTAAAGAACGATAATATCTCAAAAGATATGTCTGAGCTGTTTCAGTATGACGTATGCAGATACATGCAGATAACATCATATGAAAAATATATAGCCTAAAGTATTTGAAGTCATTTCCAACTTAGATGTCGAAGATGGTAACTACTTTCATGGTAATTGTCTTGTAGCTACTTCGACGCTGTTGTTTCATCTAAATTAGTAAAATCACGAGGATGATTTTTTCTGTGCACATACAAATAAAATAAATGATATTTCAGAATGTTCGAGAAAACAGGTTTAAAGATCACAGAAAGCATTTAGATATATGTTAGACTGAACACAAAAATGATTGTTGTACATATAACACTGTTTTGAGACTACTATAGCTTTAGAGAATTAAGATTGGCGCTTGCCAATACATTCACGAGTATAACCCACAAAAAAAATTCAGAAGGTCTATTCTCATGTTCAAGTATACACGCATAAATTTCACTAAAATTCACAGTTCAGGTTCTATAAAATTGTGAACGAAAAGGTGTTTTCTACTTACACGTTTACTGGCATCAATTTAAACAGAAAATACATAAATTTTCACCGAAAAAGAAGACGTATTGCAGACCAAATCACATACTGAAATTGCAAATATTTTCTGGTCACGATCAATAAGTAACATTTCGCTAATTGATGTCAATAACTGTTTCCCCAGTTACATCCATTAACGCTAACAAAACCTAGGTACAGGAAACCATCGTCTAAACAGTACCTAAAACGTTTAAGATCAATAACGCTGATAGACAATTAGAAAGTGTTACTCTAAAAAGCTTTTAGCCTTATCAAAGACATGTATAACTTCATCTCTGAGTTGTTTATATCCTCTTTGTGTTCTAAATGGTTGGTTATAAATCAAATAATGCAGTTCATACGTGCAATTGGATCTGTTTCTATTGATGGAATTTCATCCCTCCTGTTTACTACGCTTTTGTTCTTACAAGTGTTCAGGAAATCCGGAGTTCGGAAAAATATAAAATTCTGTTTCCAGAAACAATGGTAACCGTCCATATACTACAATAAAAGTTCTATTTTCGAAACATGTGTAATCGAAATCAGAAACTAATCAATAATTGTTTTGAAGCAAACAAGTATATTCTTAGGGTGCAAGCGGCAGAGTATACGCTTGCATTACAATTCATGAATAAGATTGAAATAAAACACAGAGAAAGGTAGTACAGATATATATAAGAAATTTCTAATTTACTGTCTCTATCCAGTATAAGAACCATGACGTTACTACCCGCAGCGTTCCATATTACTTCCTGATATGACAAAGTAATTTCATGCATCTTTTTTGACAAATCAAAACAAATCATTTAGGCGGTTGCTATCAAGCACTGTGGAGCAGAATCTTTTGGTGAAATTGTAGAATAATCAAGTCTACATTCTTTTATTTTTTATTACTTTTCTTCTTTTTCTAACTAGAACTTGCCGCATTTAATCCCACTACTACACACAATATAAATTAATATTCGCATACTGCAATAACTGCAAACTATATATTTACTCACGATGTGGAAAATGAAGAACATGGAATGAATCCAGTATAACACTACAATCTGCACAAATGATGGAACTTTGCAGGCCTCTTTATAGAATGGTTAATTTTACTTATATTAAATAGGTATTTGAGAGGTACGCAGATTGAAGCATTGTTTCCGACAACCTTATTGAGACTTTACTGCTTTCTTCTGTTGAAGAACATTCCTCCAGTGAGGAAAGGAAATAGCATTAACTGTTAATTACAGTGCGGCGCTCTTTTCTAATACTTACATATGAATCGCTTCCTCCAGCTTTTCCTCCATACAAAAACAAACACAGTTCTATTTCTATACAGTATCATCTTGTGGAAACCAAACCACACAATGATTCAAAGACATTAAATAACTTCCACACAAAAAAGTGAAATTCTTATTTGCAACCACTTCAGCCTGAATGAACCATTTACTAAGAGAGGCTTTTCAAACAAATATTCCATAAATAACTTCCATACTGAGCAAGCTGTCACATTTAGGACAATATTCTCACATTCACCATGCGTTTATTTATTATTGATTTAGTTGCGCAATACTGTCAAATAAATATAAAGAGAGATGAAAACAGCATATATGACGGTTCTTGGTAAGTGAAGAATTCCTTCCTCCCGGAGTACCAATCCGTACAATAATTTGCCGGGCAGTAATTAAACGTGTACGTCCCACTTCTCTTGAAAAGAGCGCCGTGGGATAATATAGCTTCCGTGATAACGAGCGAGGACAAAGGCAACCCTACTGCTCACCCTTGGGGTCCTGTATAATACTTCCAAACCAGTAAGCCAGTGAATTCCGGAGACAAAGGTTGGTGGAACGGTAATACCGATAATAGGTCCTCTGAGCCCCGAAATACTGTAAAAACGCACAAAAATCAACAAATAGATGAATGTGTGCAAATGGCGGGAAACGGTCGCAAAGTGCGTGACGAATGTTGAAACGCTTGAAAAT
>JAGDQP010030392.1:0-22652 GCA_022664845.1 Lepisma saccharinum | reverse complement strand
TGACTTTTGGTAAAAGAACATGCTTAAAAAATTGTGTTGCATAAATGAATCATTTATAAACATAATATTGAAATGCAATGATATATGTAACAAAAGCACTGCAATAAATGAAATACTGCGAGAAAGACTTTCCAAATCTATAACAATAGCTGGAACTCTTAAGTTACATGCCTTTATACCCTGCCAACAGGGTCCATCCATGATCACTGTGAAGCCATACTCTTTCTCAGAAGAATCAACCATCCGTTCGTGTGCATTAACAAATAATATGGTGCCATTTGCTGAACTTTCTGGATACGCAGCCATCTATTATAACAGGAAGTGGTGGCTGGCCTACATCTTGGACAAAAATGAAGATCTGCAGGAAATAAAGGTAACATTCCTCCATCCAGCAGGACCAGCTCCATCTTTTGCATATCCAGAAACCCCAGATGTTCTGTGGATTCATGCAAGTGATGTGCTCATGAAACTGAACCCCTCTACACCTACTGGCAGAGTACATGTGCTCCCCAAACATGAAGTCAACCAAGTGGACAGTTCTCTTGGTGCTATGCAGAACTGTTGATATACCAGTTAGAAATACACAGATATGTAATACTGTGTTACATGTGTTATGGTGTATGGACACTTTACGGGTACATGTGTATTACACTTCACATAACAATTATGCATCAAACATGTTTTTTTCTTCACATTTCACCACCATGCAAAGTAAATTTTCCAGTATCATTATCTTTGATGATTGAGGGCTCACAATCCCATTACGATCCCAAAACCATATTTGGTACATATGTAGAGGCAGGTATGATAATCATGTGAGATTTTTTTTCAAATTTTTCAAATTGTCAGTTTTTGAAAAATTCAAATTTGAAATTTTCAAAAAAAAACAAATTTCAATTTTTTTTGGAAACCCCTGTTAAGTGATATATCAAATGAAAACTGACAACAAGAGCTTTACAATAAACTTTGTTTCAACTCTGTAACCCAACCCGTTCCTGAATTACAGCCGGTTTTATCTTGTCACGTTGTCCAATTTTTTCATTTTTTTCAAATTTTCAAACTTCAATAAAACATGAACCGCTGGTCCAAAAAATCCGAAAAAACACTTGTTTACTGTGCTCCACTGGTACATTTCATACACCAAAAATCATTGAAATGTGAGGGGGTCAGGTTCCATTTTATTCTAAAATCGTGTTGATTTCACGTGGAATGACTCATACGTGGCTCAGAACTGAATGACAATGCAATATTAAATTTATATATATCTGGTGTAGTAAAAAGTAATCCATTATTTTGCCAATAGATGGCTTCAGTGATCTATCTCGCGTTGTATAAGTTCGATCGGGTTCAACGAGATGGCGTTCAAACGATGAGATTGCGTACTACAAACACTGTTCATATAGTTGTGATAAGTTGACTCAGTGTTGTGTGAGCGCGCGTCAAAATGGACACTAGCAAATGTCTAACGACAGGTGGTCTGATGTGTAAAAAATATTTCTGCCTGGAATGACCTTCACTTTTTCGAGGGTGGAAAGAACTAAATCTAAAACAGAATTTCCGCTAGTTGGAAATATGTAATATTGGAATAAATCAAGACCTTCCACGAAATGTTCGAAGAACCATCTGTCAGGAAGGTCAGAACATGCACCACTAATGTTTGAATCCCAGCTGATATGTACGTTAAAGTCTCAAATGATGCATATATCACGTTCTTTGATTGCAGCAAGGACAGAATCAAATAAAATATCTAAAGAGTTTATATTTTTTCTGGGGTTTCTATAGTAACAGCCTATTAATAATTTTGTCCCTCCTGTAAACCTGGTAGTTTTTAAGCATAATCTCACTGTTGGAAAAATTGTCAGTAGTCCCCACACCTCAGAAAATCCCAACACATCCTAAGTTGACAATTCACTATTAAACACACCTGCAGTTGATAGTTTATTACAAAGACTTTGCACATTCTGAGAATAAATTTTGAAAATATCACTATCACAAACAGGCTTAATACTACACGAAGTGAGGGGAGGGCCGGGGTTGAGAGAGACGTTACCAGAGAGGAGAACACTGCTCACAATATAAAGCAAGATCTTAATGGTTGGAGACACTCCGCCGTAACTGGGCTTACCCCGTGGACGAAGCGGGGAGTCGCCATCACACTTAAAGAGCACACGAGTTGTACAGCTTGCCGCTGGAAAATTGTATCTTTTAAAACTGAACAACCACATGTGTCCACTATTTTGTTCGTCACTTAAACTCGTGTGACAGCAGTCGATAACTGGCATCCAAAAGAGACAATAACACTAAAAATAATTGAAGAGATCACAATCACACGTACCCTCTCTGTCCGCCATGATTGCACGTTGCTGCATTTCTGTCGTATTTTTCAATGTTATTTCTTTATTCTCCGTTGGGCCCTGAATCTTTATAATTATTATTCCCCCTCTCCGATTCTTTACCCTCTTATTCCTTCAGGAAGCCCCTTATCTACTACTACTAGTAACCTTCGCACTTTCTTCTCCATTTGGTGCCACCACACCAAACCGGCGCACAGACATTTCAGAGATCCAGATGTAAGGTCTGCTCCATTTTCATCACTTCTCCCACAATCACTATCAATACTGCTCATGGTCAGTACACCCTCAATCTCAAGGGTACATACCACACCCCTAATGTTATATACATCCTAACCTGCAAGTTCTGTGATGCCTTTTATGTGGGGGAAACAAGTTGTGCTCTTAACATTCGAATTAATAACCATCGTCACTTCTGTACTATCAACAAACCGGAAGCCCCAGTTTCCTTGCACACCGAGTCCCACAATACCAATTTTGATCTATCTTTCTTGGTTGCCATGATCCACATTTTACCCCCTACGACCAGCAGCTCAACACGCCGTCTGTGGGAGAATGCCTTTATTCACGGTTTGAGCGAGAAAATTAAACCTGGCCTTAACCTTCAATAACTCTTAAGCTCCCCTTATCCTCTGCATTTTCAACACATTTCCATCCACGATCCCACCTTGTACTTACACGTTATACAATTATTATTATTTCAAGTTCCGGAAATCTACGCGCTCCAGCAGCCAGTTGTTCTCTAGTTTTGATGCTTTGTGCGCTACGTGTCGCCACTGTCTCTTCAAACTTGTACTTTGTGAACTTCGCTCTCTTCCTCTATACTTGAAAAAGTGTGAGTACACGAAATATAGTGATTTTTTTTATGTGTATGTGAATATGTGTGATCTAATACGAAAGTACGCTGTAAGTATTATCCTCTTTCCTCCTCCATTTGTCCTCTTCATATATATATATATATATATATATATAATTCACAGCCATATTCAATCCACTACTGGATGAGGCCTCTCCCGAGGGAGGAGGTTGTCTACTGCTCCCACGCTGACCAGACGTATTGGGAGAGGAAAGCCGAAGCTCTCAACTGTGATCGCCACTGTCTTTTATTCACTACAGCTCCCCAATTTTTCTCACGATGCTGGTCAACACCGAAATTTTGAGCTCCCACCGGGAATCGAACCCTGGACCGTTCGCACCGAAGTCGAGCGCGCTACCGACCAGGCTACGCAGGAGCCTATATTTCTATTTATCTATCTGTCTATATATATATATATATATATACGATCAAAAATAGATGAAACAATATGAGACACAGTAAACAAATTCATATCAAATTAGTTTTGATGTGAGCGAAGAAGAATGATCTATTCTGTTTGAAGATCTTAAATTTATTAACTAATACATTATATCACCATCGTCAAGTATTAAACAGGACTGACCCTTCTCAAAAACGTAAGTGTTGAAGCTCTGCTGTTTTTACGATTATTGCGATCGTTGAGCAGATGCATCGTTACAGCTGATATTATTATTATTTTATTGAATACATAACGAAGATAACGTATCAGATTTAACTTTCGAAGAAAAAAAAAAGAAGGAAATCCTCGTACTACCACTAAATACGAACATACTGTATATTCGGACCGAAATTCAGCTCGTCAGGAATAGCGCAAGGACACAGAGAAAATTGGAGGGTCAAAACGCAGTGGAAACACTTTGTCAGCGAGTATGTGGGTAAGTTAACTGAGGTGTAGCAGGACTCGGTATTTCCTGAGAGAGGGAATTGCCAGTTATAAACAGATAGAACCGGTTTTTGATCGTACACTTTACGAGTACTTCCTGTTTTTTGAACAATATTTACTCGATATCTTTTATCGAAAGTTTAAGTAACAGAAAAGTAGGTCAATACTGTCACACGACACACATGAAAGTATGAGATGATTTTGACTTATTTTGAAATGTCTCTTTAAATGTATGTTAATTATCTAAGTTCAAACTTAAATAATCAATCATTATCATTATTTCTTTCATTCATTCACTTTCAATCATTATTTAATCTTCAATTATAACATTTGAAATCAAACAAAATTCTTATATCTGATAGTAAATTATTATTAGTTTTTTCGTACATTCTGACAGAAATCTCTATCTTTTATCAGACTGGATTGTTTTGTACAGTGAGAAGCTACGCGCTACACGACATGAAGTGAAAGGATCATACTTGTATCGTTTTAATGTTCGCTGGAATGCATGTGCTTAAATTCTAGTTTCTTACTTGAAGTAGTGTCGAGTAAGATTTGTTATTTTCCCATACTTTTTCTATTTTAGCAAAGACCTTTTTCGTGCTGACCCAGGAAATGGAATAATAGGCACAAAATACAACTTTTACTTGTGTAATCACTTGTCTCGAATTTATGCTTTATGTGTCTTCGTGGTATACCTTACCTCAGGTACCTTTCTCTTAATACTTCCAACTAATTTTCTAGACATTAATACTTAAATGGAGCAAACAGACAAAATTAAGTTTTATACAAAAGAAAAACTAAATTAGCGACAACGAAAACGATATTAAAAAATGGTGTAGTTTATCATCTCAGCCTACAAAAACTAACAAATTAAAAAAAAATCATCTTAAACCAACAATTGTTCTACCAAATATAATTTACAAATATTTCACGATATTTAAAAAGTTAATTTGTTCCTAGAAATGAAGCTACAGGAGTACATGTAGTAACATGTAAATACTAGAATCAATATGTAGGCCAAACTAAACGAAAGATTTCAGTCAGGGTAAACAAACGAACAATTACGAGATGCAAAACATGAATATCCTACTTCGGGTATATCTAAAAAAAAGTACATAACACAGTATTATGGATGTATCAATTTTACATAAAAGGAATTCAACAATCGAAAGAAAAAAATATGCAAGTGCCTATATGCATAAACTCAAAACAAAATTAAATCTAGATGTAGCGCACATAGATAAATGTTGGATTCTTATACTAAATAAAATCAGTTTCAAATGTATCACTTTATTCATAAAATTTATACAATAAAAAAATAATTAGGTTTTCTTGGTTGACTTGCTTACAAATTGCGACCACAGAATTGCCGTCATGGCCTGGTAACACTGCACGCTTACTCCTTCAGGATTTCACCACAAGAAGTGAGCAGCGCAACATTTTAAATCTTGTTAAGTTTTAAACATACTCACCTTTTTTTACACCTTATCTTTTAAACATTACCTTTTAACCTCCGTATCGTCTGAGGATGCAGTTGCATGGAATTGCGAAAAATATAACTATGTTAGTAAGTATGATAATGTTAGCACAATAGAGGAAAGGCTGTAGTAGAGCAAGTAAGACTAATTAATATTTACTTACTTCGTGAACAATATGGTCCCCGGATATACTAGGAAATATTTATTCTTGAATATATACTTCCTTAATATTTATCCACATTATATCTTGTTATTGAAGGTTACCTTTTGAAAAATCACCAGAAAATCACCAGCATGTGGAAAAACGTTAAAGAAATTTATATTCAATAGTTTCAGGTAAGATACAAAGATTGTATTTTTTTCCAACTAAGTAAATAATTTTTAACAGTAGCCTGGTACTCATTGATTTTAAGAAAGCATATGATTATACCAAAAGGGAAAAGTTACACAGTATCCTGATACGATTTGGAATTCCGAGAAAACTTGTTCAACTAGTAAAGATATGTCTCATGGACCCCATAAGCAGGATACGGACAGGTAATAATATGTCAGATAGTTTCAAGATTCGCAACGGCTTGAAACAAGGCGATATCGTATCACCACTATTTAACTTTGCGTTAGAATATGCGATTTTAAAAATTAAAGGGGACAAAAAGGGACTAACATTGAAAGGTTTGAATCAACTTGCCGTATACGCGGATGATGTAAGTTTAATAGGGGATGATATAGATACACTACAAAGCAAAACAAAAATTTTGGTAAACTTTATTTTTATATGGGCCAGTCTAGTAACTTTGGACTTCGGCCCGTCACGATTCGCCTTTAGCTGTTAAGTGTTAAAATCCACACCCATGCCCCTGCTGGGACTAGAATCCGGGACCTTCGAGCCGATGGCCTACTGCCGCAGACCGCTCGGCCGGCCTACAAAGCAATACCGATGTCTTAGTAGAAGCGTGCGACGAGATAGGTCTACAGGTAAACATAGACAAAACAAAATACATGATAAACCAAAACACAGGGAATGTAGGAAATAGATACATAACAATAAAGAATGAGATCATAGAGAAAGTAAACAAATTTAAATATGTGGGAGCATACGTAACAAGCAAAAACGAGGTCACGGAAGAAATAAAAAAAAGTTGCTTAGTATCGAGCAACACATTTTTCTATTTAAGTCCAAAAACTCCTAACATCGCGATTAATATAAAGAAAATTGAAAATATACAGAACGGTTATTCTGCCTGTAATACTTTACGGTTGCGAAAGTTGGAGTACGACCCTAGCAGATGAACATAAATTCTGCTAGGGTCGTACTCCCCTAGACATGTGTTTGAAAATAAAGTTTTGAGAACGGGACGAGATGACCGGAGAATGCATAATAAAGAACTCCACGGACTGTACGATTCACCAGATGTAAGAATAACGAAATCGCGACGACTAAGGTGGGTAGGCCATGTAGCTCGGATGGGAGAAAAACGAAGATTATATTCTATCCTGGTTGGAAATAGACCGTTGGGAACACATGCATTGGGATTGGAGGACAATATTGGAAGGGATCTTCGAGAAGTAGGTGTTCGTGATGAAAACTAGCTTGGTGTTGCCCAGGACAGAATCCTACGGCGAACGTTTGTTACTGCGGCGATGAACTTGTGAGTTCCGTAAGCCATCGAGCTAGTTAGCCCAGTATTCATACCCACCCTTTTCCTACGTGTATTTTCACACCTACCGTTTTCCTAAATTCTGAGCTGTTAGTCTATCATTAATGTAAGTCTTTTACATTTATCTTAGTACCCAAATTCCGTTACATGCTCTTTCTTCATTGGCCAAGACTTACTTCAATCATTCTTATTCTTCTATAAGATTGATAAATTTTGACTTCGTAAATAGCAATACCACTCATTACTAAGAGTTAGTACTCGTCTGTTAGTTGTCAAGAGTACCACCGAAATTGAACAATTTATTATCCACTTTATAAAAATTTCTCTAAAAACTGTAAAGACGAACCAAATCTTGCTGGAAGCAATTTAGGACTAGATTTCTCGCACCCCAGAACTTAGATAGGCACACACACCATGACGCATTATAGGGAAAACCCTCAATACCACGTAAACACTCCATTTACAGTTTCCTCCTAGATGCGTACCAAACAACAGAATCTACTACTGAAACGACGAAAACGGTAGACGGGTGTCCCCTAGTGTGTGGTCGTGAATGGTGAGTTGTACCTATCTAGGTACTAGAGTACGAGAAATCTAGTACTAAATTGCTTCTAACAATATACGGTGCGAGCATTTTAACATTGATTTCCCATAAGAAAAAAATAACTTCTGCAGTTTAGCTACGAAAAACAACTAAACATTTATCGAATTTTTGTGCACTTAGCCATATTAATTATTTACGTATTTCCCCCATATGCTGATAATATTTTAACAAGAAACATTGATTCTTCTTATCCTAAATTTGGAAATAAAAAAGGGGACAGGGGTTCTGGAACGCAATGTATACTTTACATAAGAATAGTTCAAAACAGGTATTTTTTATCTTTATGCCACCGATTAATTTAAGGCAAAGTAAGTGTTTTCTTGAAATCGAAACCAAAACGGAGATAATGGGTGGTACGAATAAAGTATAGCAGACAGAGTTTTAAGAGTTCACTCGTTTTTTCGTATAAATAATAAAGATTGCTCCAAGAGTTAACTCAATTGAGGGGTTAAAACCCCACAAGTCCAAAAGCTCTCTCTCAGCCCATATACAAAGTTTACTTGCACTTCACTCTCTCTCTTTTTCTAACCATTAAATAGGAATTGAACACGTTACCTGAAAGATTTATACCTCAATTTAACTCAGCGTCACCCCGCAGTAAGTAATTTTCTGTCACTTTTGAAAAATCTGTAGGTGGCTCAAGCTCGGAGGGACAAGTTACTTGATCAAAATGGCTGCGTTTATAAACACGCAAAGACGTGAGAAAGTGGTTCGAACAGACTTTTTATTTAGGAAGTTAAGACTTTGTACAATGTGATTAAGAAAACGTGCAGTGATTAGCTGACTATTGCTAGGTGAAACCAGAGGACACTGAGCAACGTGCACAGAATGTATATCTGTCTGAGATACTTGAGTGATACCGAAATATAATGCGTGTATTCTTTGTTAAATTTTTGTTTTACATAAGCTCTAGAGCTTTCATAACAACAATTATAATAATGAAAGCAGCTGGTTTCATTCTACATAAATAAAAGTGAATGTATGTTTATTTGTTTGTGCTCTATGTAAATCTACATGGGGGCTTCGATTTCCACCAAATTTTCCATACGTGTTCCTTGGACCCCGGAATAGAATATAGGTATATTTTAATTCACCGGAAGTGACCGTATTACCAACTAATTAAAAAAATAGTAATTTTATTGTTGAGAATTGTTTACATGTTTAAAAACAGCAATGAAACTAGTAAATATTTTTTTAATACATTCCTTAAGGCTTTGTTGATTTTTACAGATATTTCATGATGCGGTTATTGTTATCCCGTATGTAATAAATAAATATTTTTTAAACATTTTTTATTCAAATTTTGACTGATTGTTGTAACGGTAATTTTATGTATATAATAATACGTAAGGTATGGATAACTAATACTACTACTAATAGTATTAATTAATAGTAATAGTATTTAGTTGTATTAGTAGTTTTTCTAGGGAGGAGTAGTTGTGATAGTAGTAGATGTAACAGAAGTAGTAATTATAACTATTAGTGTTGTAAAAAGTATTCCATCACCCCGCACCAATGGGTGGGCACTTTAGCTAGCTATTAATATTAGTAAAATGATTTTTACTATTATTTTTATATACCTTGGATGGTTTTATTGGCTTATCTTTTATTAAATATTGTGTTCTTTGTATATCAGCTTTGGAGATATATTTTGGTCTTTAAAGACTGTATTGGCTCGTACATTGAATTAAAACTGGCCTATGTTGATAACAGGATTAGTCTTTTCCTCCATAAGAGCATACAATTTTCGTTTTCAATAATTCAACTTTATGGGTTTATTTCCTGTCTTCTTTTCGTATTGGATAAGTTTCTAATTAACTGTCACTCCGTAATTAGGATTCCAAATACTTTTTGGTACTTCTTTGTAATCGTGGCGACCTTCATTTGTCTTACATCCAGAAGTAGAACTTCTCGAAAATAATAAAGAAGTTCTTAATGATGTCAACATATAACGTGAAATCTTCTCCCTTTTATCTGTAGTTTTTGTCACCCATGTTGTTCAATCCGCACAACTTACGCCGCAGTAATCACTGACTACCGTTTGACTGGCAACACTTCGTCTCTATGTTTAATTGCGGGAAATGGAGCACACACTGGGAGTTAACTCTGGATTCCTTGAGTTAACTCCAATAGTTTGAGAGTTATTTATACGAAATTTCAGAGTTAACTCCTGTAAAGTTAACCCAGAAGATAGTTAAAGAACGAGATTTTTTTTTAGAAAGATTAGTATGATCGGAACTACTTTTTTCTTTTTTGAGCCGCTGCTAAATTCAAGCAGAGGCTTATGCTGGATGGTTTAGAGGAATTATTAGAATTTTGGCTGAAGGTCCGCGAGGTTTTATTCATCTTTATTTACCACATATCATAAATCATATTTGTTACGGAAATGTTACGATTTTGCATCATAACCGTGACTGTCCGTGTTTAGTGAATAGTAGTTTATCGATGGCGCAACACGTTGGGTTTAGGTTAGTAACGAATCATCTCGGGGCGGCTTGAGGCACTGATAATGAGACAGTGGAAGCCTTGTTGTTACAATAGAATTACTTTGGATATACTTGAGATGAAGTTACTCTAGATGGGGGAAAATCGAGTCTGTCACATAATTCCTGCGTGGGACTTAGAAACTTGCTCCTAAAGGTGATATGTAATGCATAACGTCCTAATATGACGAAATCATTACATGGTCGTGTCCCTATTCAGGTTGAGAAAACACACGTCCATACGGATCGGACAAACAAAGACTTTATACGTATTGGGCACTGCAGTTCATGAAGACTCCATGGCGTTCATATGAGTCGTTTCATTAAGTTACATCTGTTATGTGCTTTGAGTGTGGTTTCCACATGAAATGCCAATAGCTGGTCCAAGATATTTCACTGAAGCTGATGCTTGAAGAGGGAGTGTTTTCCATATGAAAGAAATGTCTGTCTGAGCTGCAAAGAACATATGAAAAATGTAGTTTGCAAGGAATGAAAACTTGCATTTTAATCGGGTTGATGTTTAGTCTGCTCTTGGTGCATCGATGATAGAATGCGTCCACTGTGGTTTACAACGAAGTATCATTAGTGTATTGGTGGTAAAGAAGGTAGATCATCTTTAAGACATCATCAGGAGTACCACAAGGCTCTCTTTACTATGGCCGTTACTTTTCAGTTTATATATTAATGATATACCGTTTCTCGTACATGTAAAAATCATTTCCATGCAAATGATCTGCAAATATAAGTCCATTTTAAATTATCTTCTGTGCATGATGCAGTGGACGTAATAAACGGCCTGTGCGCTCTAACTGAATGGACAGGTGAACACTACCTGAATTTAAACCCTCTAAAGGCACAAGCCATCTTTAAAACAAACCAAAAACACGCTTCAGAATTGAGTAGACTAAACCTTTCTCAAGGTGTGTTGAACGGCACTAAAATAGAATATGTTAAACAAGTGAGATATATGAGTGCAATCATACACAACCATCTTACATGGAACGCGCACGTAATACACATAACCAAGAAAAAGTATGCTATACTGCATACCTTTAAAAAGCTAAAACACATTCTTTCAATAAGCCAACAGATTCATTTGGTGCAGGTTTTAGCGCATCAATTATTTGATTATTGTGATGTAATATACAAAGACCTAACAGTCCCGGTACACTACAACGGATGTATAACACATACATAAGATTTATTTAATCTCCGCCATTACGATCATATAACACTAGCGTTGACTGAGCTGGGCTGGCTTTCGCTTCGTAGGAAACGTTACATTTTAGTAAAAACGCACAATCCTACTCTAGCTCAAAATGCCCCATCGTATTTATACACAAATTATCAATTTGTTACACGTCATGGCAGAAACACTAGAGCAGGAAACTATCTACTTCTTCTCAAACATCGCACAGAGATTTATATTATTTCATTCGTACCCAACAGTATTCGCCTATGGAACAAACTACCCCCTAGTATACGAAATATAAGATGAAAATAGAAATTTAAATCAGATACAAAGAATCCATGAACATGTAATATACCCTTTCTCCACCTGTTACCACTTAACTCGCTTGACTGCGAGTTATTATGTCTGTGAAGTATGATTGCGTTCATGTATGTATGTATACGCGTGTAGATGTACATAAATATTTCCTTATATGTTGTAGATATATTTTTTATAGTACAATTATTATTTTTATCTCTAATAATCATTTGTTCTAATGTAATGAATCTTAATCAGCTTTTGGTGTAAGTTAATGTATTAGTTAGGTGTCAGAGAGAGCCTAATGGCCCTAACCTCGCTAGTGTAATCCAAGATATGAAATAAATAAATCTGCTGCATGCATTAAATATAAAAGAGGAAATAATACGAAGCCTTGCGGGGCATCAGAATTAATGAAAACAGGTGAGAAAATTTGTTTTTATAGAGATGTAGGCAAATCGGCGGTAGAAAAACTACAATGGCCCTGAAACCTGTCTGATGAGATTAAAGTGTCATATGGCCGTGTTGGTGTTTGACAATTATTCTTTCTGTGTGATCTAACTATTAGGAGGTTCGTTTGATTTGATATATTAACATCTGTGAAGTCTTTCAAGCCAATGAAATGAATTCAGTTTGAAGGATGAACGAATATTGAACTCAGTAGATGAAGTAAGGCCACATGGTTAAGTTAATATCTCATCGAGCCCTGGAGCGATTTCGTTTCCTTGTCACTACCGTTTGCATGTCTCCGACTGTGATTGATACTTGGTTGCAAGTGCGGTGATACCTGGTTGAATCCGCGAACTGAATGGTTCTGTTGTGGACGCTCAGGTGTGATATATATTTGAATAAATCCTACAGGTATGTGGCGAATAAGTCTGCTGTTCTGATCAGAGCAGAGAGGCTGGACGATAGAGTATGGGCATGCATTTTCGGTATACATATTTGTCCGGAAGAACGTTGAATCGACTCCCAATATTTAGTAGAATGATTTGTAGCTACGAGATTATCATAGGTTTTAATCCAGTTACGGAACAAGTAGGCAATAATGTCATTTTGTACTGTACGTTCATGCTGGCGGTGATCATGCAGGCTCTGTATTTCTTGTTTAGTCTTTAAAGAACTTAGTAAATGTGGACGATGGAAATGTTTTTGGTAAACTTTATTTTTATATGGGCCAGTTCAGGAACTTTGGAATTCGGCCCGTCACGATTCGCCTTTAGTTGTTAAAATCCACACCCATGCCGGGACCTTCGAGCCGATGGCCTACCACCGCAGACCCCTCGGCCGGCAAAATGTTTTTGGTATGAACGTATGAAGCTTCTGGTAATGAAGATGTGAGGGAGTTGAGGATACTCTAAAGTTCGTCTTCATCTCAAGGTGGTTCTACGTATTGTACGGTTTCAGTGAGATATATTCGATATTGGACCCAGTTAGCGAGATCATTACGAAGGTTTGTTTCGTCTGGCATATCAACTTATCGGTTCTTAAATCAGTTTAATGGGGATGTGATCACTACCGATGTTATCCAAGATTGTGAGGTGTATAGGCGATTGTTTGAAACTGACTACATCTTTGAGAGATACGCGGTTATAATTTGGTATACACATTACGGTTGCATGCATTTGAATGCTAATAAAGTCTAGGAATTGCTTATTTTGTGATTCAGTACTACTATGAATATTTATATTGCCAAATTCGAAATTAAGACAGACGTCCTGAAAAGAAAAATGAAAGCGGAATGGCGTACCTTGGTCGTATGTAAATAGTGGCTAGTGAGTAGTCTAACATAGATTTTTAAAAGTGAACTGTAGTGGTAAGATACTTTGGTAGTGACTGTAAAGGTGCACGAGAGAAATCTTCGTTCGCCCGTTGAGCTCTGCTATCATGCTTTAGAGAAATATATTGACGTGTTTTCAGGTAAGTTCTGGAGTTATCTGTGTTTCGTTCAACAACAAAAACGTTCACTTTTTCATGTCTAGGAGCAGGGATTGAAAACAGAGGTTTGTGTGTAGGTATTGATCGTATATAAAAGCACTAAACCCATGATTAGGTTTATATGAAGTAAACAAGTGTGCACATTAAGTTTTGTTTCCAACGGTGTGACATAAATGTATGTATGACTTGAAGTTTGTTACAAATGGATATTTGGACAGTGATAGGTATATAACTTTTTACGTGAAATCAAGATTTTATCCACACTAGGTATGGTAGCGCTGTAGCTTGGGAATTGACGGTCATGAAAACGTCACGTAAAGTTTGAACTGCAGCGATGGTTGGGGTTCTTGAAGCAGCTATAGATGGGAAGTTCAGTTCGTCGGGAACAAGTTCCCTGAAAAAGACCAGTTCAAAAGGATTAGTTCATTTCGCAAACAAGAATAACCACCTATACCAGTCCAACGGACTTATGTTTAGATTATCTGGTCTAATAAACAAATTTCTTTATCTGCGATTATATAATAATAATAATAAAAAAAAAATAGGTTTCAGTTTTTGGTAAAGTGGGCTCCGAACCACTCTGTTCAGTGAACCCCAGCAGAAATTGAACCTGTGTACAGAAAAAGCGCAATAACCTCTTGACTACCCTGAGGTAACATTCATTCATGGAGTAGTTATCTACTGGTCTACTTTTTTCTTTTCCGCACTATCTATTTTTATTAGGCCTTGTGTTTATTTCTGGAGAAAGTTTTGTTTTATTCGCTTTGAGTTATAAAACTGCACACATCGCTCTACTCTGCGAGATCTAAGTACATATAAACAAATGCAAGGAGCTTAACACACAAATCGCAATTTTGGGCATTTTTATGCAATTAGTGTTTTTAATATAGGTAGTATTGAAAATTTGCTGTCGTCGGCGACGCATACCGAAATGTACGATCTTCTGTTGCCGAAATACACACACCAAATATGCAATGTGACTGTCTTTTGTGCAATCTGGTTATAGAGAGAGATTCTGTAGGTCATTTAAAGTATATTAAAAGGAGATAATCAGCTTTGAATTTGACTATCAAAAGCAATGAGAGCAATGCAATATAAAGAAAGTAGGTTCCCCCAAAATACGCCAAGTGATTGAAAGAAAAGAAATCTCGAAAGATTTAATAAAAATAGGAATCTATAATGGCCGAAAGAAAACTTGCCGTGTGGGCTAGGGAGCTAGGCCAGTGACTCAGAGGTTCCGGGTTCGAATCCCGGCTGGGGTATGGATGTTAGTGATTGTCAAAAGTTACTAGAATGGCTTAAACAAAAATACAGTTAACACCTGCCATCTGTATCAAGGGTTGGGAGACCCTACAATAATAATAAAACCCTTATTCAGTTATTAATGCAGATATATTCATAGGAGCTTACCTTCACCGCTTCTAACAGAAAACGAAACTGGAATAGAGCAAGAGCTGATACGATACATCGTACCGCAATAATTTCCAGGTTGTGTTCTCTGCGTTCCCCATGATTATCAGAGTTAATTTCCTGCATATTTACAGGAAACCGTAAGATTGTACTCACTTGTTATTCGTGGTACCATACGCCTCTCACTTTCAGAACGAAGAAGTCGTTATTTTACCTATTAGTATGGTTTCGAAAGAAATCGAGGAACTGCACGACAGCACTAAGATATTAATATACTGCGCAGGATAAACAAAGAAATTTTTATTGCATAAGAAAATGACACTATTCCACAATGATGCAAGAGCCATTAGAAGCTCCACAAGTACCAGGAAACAAAAATAAGGACTGAAGAGGAGGAAGAGCACGAAAATACCTGAAGAAAAAAAAAATATTACACGATTGTAGGACCGAGGAAATAACAATGTACTAAGGTACTATTAGTTCGGAAACTTACTCCTGTTCCACTGTGCAGTGGCCTGTTATTTTACTAATATTGTAGAAATCACTAGTTTCTGTAGTTACTCAAATAAACTTTTTATATTACTTGATAATTCAACAGTATCGGAATATATCGTCGTTCTGGAGAAAAAGTCACTAACAGTTTTCATTCTCCATAAATCACCGAGTTTTTCCTTACGGACAAACACTTCTGCCTTGTAGTTAATAAATACCATTATTTAGTTTCTACGGTAAACTACAATCTTTTCAGTACATGAATTTTCTACGTAAAGTTTGGGAAGAACATTATGCAAAGCCCATTAAGTACAAAAAACCGAAAATGTAGTTAGTGACTTTTTCCTCTAGAACGACGATATACTCAGTACATTCAACACTTATTTGAAATGAAATCATGTCTGCTTCGCTAATAACCATTAGTTGACTTTGATCTTACAGAGGAATGTCCTTTCTGACGTAAATTCTCATCTGTACACACTTTGAAGGGCACGCTTAATCAAGACGCTCGATCCCTTGTTTAGGTACAATAAGAATACAATTACTATGTAAAGGAAGCAGGGTACACAAGGCGGACAACCCTCTAAACTCTGCATTTTCACTTAACGTCGGTAAGCCTGGAATTGTTTTCAGGACTAACCCAGATTAATTATCCAACGTTTCTCTTACACGTACTATAGGTATTCTCAACGAAAGAGAAACGTAAACGTTAACCAGGAAAGGAACATTTTGAAACGAACCGCGGAACAAAAAAGGTGCATCACGATCCGAAGATACTACATAATGTGAGAAGGTAAGGGAATTGAGAAGTAGTTTTTTTTATTTTATGAAAACAAACTGTAATTTATCCCTTTTTCTTTGCATTCTTATTTACCTGAAATCTACAATAAGTGTAGTAGTAACGTTGAACAAATAAGTTAGGTCTTCTTCTCAAAACAACTGGAAGCTTACTACTTAAATAAAAATACAGATTTTACCAATTGTATATGGGCACTATAGAGGAGAACTAATCTACGTCTGCTTTATTAACTTCCTGGAAAATTAACTTTAAAAGTTAAATGTATGTAGGTAATAATGGCTTATGGAGAAGGGAATTTATAAGTGTTACTCGGTTAAGAAGGGCAGCAGACGTAGAGCACTTCTCCACAATAAAAAGCCGTCACACATAAATCAACTTGTGTATAAAGCTCATTTTTAACAAAAACTTGAACTTAGATCAGTCTCCCTCTATAGTGCCCATATATAGTTGGAGAAAGAGAGAAAACATAAAGAACAATAGTCCGCTTACCTCTCTACAACTGTAGTCTAAATAACTTAGATCACTTTGTAAATGCAGGATAGCAAACATACAAAACTTTTGTATCGTATATTTACAATTTGGAAAATATATCAAATATGTATATACAGTTTCCTTTTTATAATACAAAGCAATTCAAAGGCCTCAAATGTGTATACGCAAACTATTTTGCAGGTGATATGGCGCAAACTTGATTTTCTGACATGTGTATAAACACACTATTCGCGGTTCCTGTAGTGTCTTCAAATTATCTAGCGACAGCAGAACTCTATCCGCAACCCAATCTCACAATGAGGGCTTACAGCTCTTCCTTGTCGGTTTTATACACTGTATCTGACGTGTTAATGCAAGTAAGGTCTTGGTAAGTAATAGTTACAAAATGCAAGCAAACGCTCATTCACTGCCATGACACAAATTATCGGTAAATTAAACCACACACCTGGATTAAATGCTAGAAAATGTCCTGCTATTTTATATTTTGTTAATTTATGGAGACACGTTTTGTTTATTGCTACATGCGTTTCATATTTTTAACAGTAATAAATTTATTAACACTACTAAACTTCTTGAATTTTATACAAAAGTACCCAATATGTAAATCTGGAGACACTATGCAAGAAAATTTCCTTAATTTTTCAGGTTTCACACAAAATAAGTCTACAAAAATAGAATTATTTAATCATAATGCTGTCAACATTGACAAAAGGTTTCCGAATATATGGTTTCTTCATTTATATTAAGTACTCAAAGCAGTACATTCAGAATGATGAGTTTTCGCCTCAGGTTTTCATGTCAACACTTTATCCAAATTAACAAATCATTTCACTGCATACGCTGACAATTGGTTGCCGACTTCTTATGCATTTCTTCGTAAATTTTTCTTCCTGGACTGAAGCTGCAGAGCGACATCATGGTGCTTTGCATCACGGCGCATGCTGTAAGACTCGACGTTCAGCACTGCTACGGTGGGTTAAGTACATTTGAAGCCAGCAAGCATAAGCTGCTTCTTGCTTTATTTGCACGAATTTCGTACAATATTACAATACTACGGCTAATCTTCGCTCAAATTAGACGAAAATCTAATCTAAGTTGTAGAATAACAATACCAAGCTTATCAACGTCAGGATTCTTTCACCATTCATGAAAATCAGGATTTCAATACTGAAATTTTACGGTTCTAAATAAAGTAGTTCTGACATGGCATTAATTTGACAGCATTTATGAAGGCATTAGATTTAGATGCCCAGAAAGACAATTATTCATCTGCAAAATAACACCACATAAATTTCACAGTATTTTTTTTTTTTTCTTTTAGGGTTACCAATAAGTTTTCTTCTCCAATCGCCATTATATTTATTTCGTTTCATTACTAGCATACAAACTTAAACCTAGATTAACGTCCTTCATTCTTTCCCTAACATAATGAAATTCATCCAGTGAAAAAAAAATCCCGTTCCGTTGACGGACAAAACAACTGGTACTGTTATTTTTCGATCGTACTATGTTCGAATTACTTAAATGAAATACAATTTATATAAACACGTATAAGTTAATTTCAAATTTCACGTGCTGAACAGAACTTTTTCTTTTCTTTCTTGTAAATGTGAACAGTATGTAGTTGTAAATTTTCCCAGTACGCATCGTAATTTTTATGAATTCATTTCTACGCTCACCTTGATCTAATACTCACTTCATGTTCATACCAAATTACGTATACATATTCAAAAACCTATTACGTAAGTATTCACAGAAACTTTCTTTCCAATCTTTGGTTATTTTCGACGTTAGAATATAACATATTACTTGAATGTTTGGTGGTCGAGTAAATAATTCGACTGCAACATACACACAACAATGATGTCCACACGAAATTGTACAACACGATTAGTGAGGCAAAAGAAACCAAACCGCATGCAAATTTTCCCGGAAAAAAATATCAAAATTTAACGATGGAAACAGTTTTATTTACAAAAATATTACGAGAACATAGCACTTTTACAAAAGCTATCAGCAACAACGTTCTTCCATCAAGAAATGTCCTTCCATTATCCTTATTGCTCCTTCGACGCCATATGTCTCATTAGATTATTCATGAATTTCTCGATCTTTTTTAAATCCTGTACAATTTCAGTTCGATACTGCAAACACTGTAAAAGAGAGAATTACAATTTCAAAGGTCACAAGTAAACTCATACAAAATATTATCATCATGTTATTATGACCATTTTAAAGTTTACATGAAAACTGTTCTAACGTGAATTAAACTGAAAAACAAGTAAATTACTACAAATACAAATTAAAAATTTTTACTTAAATACACTCCTCGCTCCCACCCACCACATTTTACAAAGTTTTCAAAATATTTCAAAGAACAAAATAACCTAAGAGCAATAGCAAATATTTGAGAACATAGTGCACCAGTGTTTACAAATTACTATGAAATCGAATGGGTAGCGATCTCGAGATCTTCCCCATAGATGAGTAATGAGCCCTAAATTAAATAATAACGTCATAATCTTTGAATGCGTATTGCAGTTCCGACGACGATATATATATAAAACATAGTATTTGTTCAGACAACTGTTACTAAAATTATCGCTTGACGAAAAAAAACAAACATCTAAATCCTTCTAAATATGTATAAACAACGGTTATCTTGAACTATCTACATGCTGTCAAACTACCCATGTATTTTCACTCTAATACTCTTAATTAAGAGGTTTAGACTCAAAATCCATAAGCAGCCAGCCTGATTGAAGGCTTCCTTTAGTCACACCAGGCGAATGCAGTGGTGTCTTAACTAAAAATATAGGTTGAATTTTATTTAAAAAAGTATTAAAACCGAAAAGGTTGATCAGTTTTCTCCATATCTGCTTACGGTTTCTGTTCGCTTTTTTAATCTCAGCGGTGGCGTTAATTGCTCAATTAAATTTAACTACCGACGCTTCGCGATATTTATATACATACCACTGCTTCTTCAAATTGAATAAATTATTATAAATGCTCTCAACGATCTGGTGAGCTTCTAAGTAAGCTCCGAACCACTGCGTTCAAGAGAGTTCGGTGGCCCGTGATAATGCGCAAAGAAAACGAGCGCGCTAACCTCTCGGCCACCCCGAGGCCGCTTCTTCGGAGTATTTGAAATATTATACATATGGACGAGGAAAGATAGACACTATAATAATGGAGAAATGCAGCAGAAAAAGAATAAGTATTGCATTACACTTTACATGGTAACTATTTTAATGTTTTGAAAATGTCAGTATGGCCAGATAAGAATGATTATTGGGTGTAAACAAAATCACTTTTCAATGTTAATATCTTCGTTGAGGTTCTTGTGAAGTATTTTGAGATTTTCTTGAAACTGACTATAATGGTCAATGTTCGTGCACTGTATTGTTTGTACAATGAACCCAATGTATGCAAGATTTTGGCGAAATGTATTTCTTTTATGGTTTACTTATTTTATTTTGCCTAAACGTAAGTATTAATTCCTGTGTAACAGCAGTGCAACGATTTGTGAAGGATATCCGTATCTGTATTAAGTGGTGGTCTTCTAGATTGTTTTTCCACGTTTTTATACTCTCGGACCGGCTAACTATAGGAAAAATCTTTCACGGACTGAGAAGATACCACTACGTTAGAGGTTTATTTGACGTTTAAAAGATGCCAGCATATTTTCAGATTCTAGTTGTTTTGGAAAGGATATAACTTTAATCTCAATTTTCGACTGTCGAAATCTACAAAATGAATGCTAAATAACTGAATATATTAATTGGCCGAGGACCGGCGGTTGAAAATCAATGTTCTAGATAAAATGGCAAGTTCCTTTGCTGCTCTGTTCTATTTTGATATAGCTTTGTATAGAAGTAATTAAAATTTAATGCTGTGCTTTACAATTCTAGGCATTTGGAAAAACCTGAAACCGGATATGGAGAATCAGCATCTCTTTCATGTTCTCTAATAACAGTGTACAGGCTGCGTTTGATAATGTCAATATAAATGGAAGTTGTACTTGATCCGAGTTATGAACTCTGGAATGTGTATGACTTTTGGAGGACATAAAACAGGCGACAAGTTAGGTTTTTCAAAATCTTGTGTGATCTCTGGGTAGATCGGTAGATCTGCAAATTTCAAATTACTTTTATTTTTGAGAATTTATTGATTTAATTTTTTGCCAAGTCATACCATTTTTGTAAAATTGTATTGCTGAGTTCTTAATGCAAAAAAGTGATCGATTTCTAAAGATAGTTTTGAATCAATTGAAACACAGTTAAAACCAAGTTATTGGGATGCCACTTAACCATGTGCATATTGCTATCCCATGACCTTTGGAATTTCAGTGCAAATATTCATTGTATTAAAATAATATCGATAAGAAATCTAACACTGTAACAAGGTAATAATAAGCTACTTAGGGTTCTTCCGTCTCATCATCTGAATCTTCTACGCTGTAACTGACACAGATCAGCTACATTTCAACAACCACATCTCAGATTTTAAAACTGTTCATAGAGCTAGCAAATTCACGATAGGCGAAACGTCCCACTTACTTCACGTCTTTTCATTACTAAAATTAATAATAAGGTAAGAAAAATCAGACTATTTCTCAAATGGATAAGAAAAAATATTTGACAGAGGTTTGCATTCTGGTCCAATATTTCAACAAAGAATAAAACTATTAAAGCATACTAGAAAGACGTAATGAAATTTATTTATAACTGCCTTTTCTCATTTCACATTATGTACAGTTCTGGACAAATGGGCCATCATCTGACTCACCCGAGGACAAGAATAAAATTAATTGTTGGGAGGAAAGGGTGACCACCGTTCTCCTTACATCACTATAAACAGGGTCTTATAAACATATTAATTGGGCAACCTCTTGATTGGTTTAAGTAGTGATACAAGTCATGTGCTTGAATAGGACGTGGAAGTTACTTGGCAAGGAAGCAGACTGCAGGTGCACAGATCACCATATTGTTGCCGTACTCCACTCTTAACTCGCATTTACGGTAACGAGATTACAGGACTTCGCTTCCAACTTTAGGTCCCATGTTTTTGCCTCCGACCGTAATGCAAATGTAATTTCTTCCCAATCTGACACAACTTTGTACCCCATAAGAACTACGGGATAAGGCATGCAAGTCCCATAGAGAGAAACAGTTACATGATATATTAATGATACAATAGGATATCTCGTAAGAGACTTACTCACCACAACATTATCTGTTATCTTCACTACCAATACTCCTTTACTGTGGGTGTATTTAATGTTATACCGCACCTGAAACAAATCAGCCTAATAAATACACAGCACAACAAACGAAAATAATCAAGAAATAACTTTTTCTCGTATGCATCAATCAATAAAATATCGCACACTGACTGATGTTGGTATTTTAACAAATATTTTTAAAATTAACGTTGTATATTCTGGACATGATTTGAGTCCGCCATAAGTCTGTGGGTTGTCGTCACTCCATGAACACTTCCGGAGAAAAGCATGAAAAAGGTTGTAGCTTGGGACCTTAGTCCCAACATACCAATACGAATTTCCGGAACAGAATAATGACGTCAACTGTCACGCACACTAACGCGTTAGAGTTTTCGTAGTCTTGAAAGTTCGGTAACGGATATATTCCTCAAGCACAATCCAACCGAATTCGTTTGGCGATTTGAAATCGATTAAAGATATCATGTTGGAACT
>JAGDQP010030391.1:0-22652 GCA_022664845.1 Lepisma saccharinum | reverse complement strand
ATATATATATATATATATAATTTGCGTTTGTATCAAAAGTTTGGAATTGGCAAGAGGCAAATGTATTATTGTGTACGATTTCGATTATGCAACTGACCTTTTGCGAGTTACGGAAACTATGTAGCTTGCATGCATATAGGAAATTTTCAAAAAAGCAAAATTGTTCTTCAATTTCAAGAAATTCATTGGCTGATATAAAAACAAAACGAGGGAGAGAGAGAGAGATGTTTGTATTTGCTGATGTATAAATCATAAATTTATAACTTCGTGTACTGTGGCCATGGAGGTTGCTTTAATTAGTGGGATTTGCATAAGAATGCCAACGTAGTTTGTTAGGAAGTTAAAAGAAACCAAAAATGTTTTGAAATGGTGTACAATAGACCTAAGTAGTATAGTTTATATATAGTGTCCCTTAATAGTTCGTATTCGGATACGAGTTTCAGAGCTTGATCCTCTGACAGAATTTGTGGAGAAAGTTTGTTTCTTGATACGTGGGACATGAATTGTTTTATTTCCCTTTGAGCGAGGTAATGGGCGTATAATGCAGAAAGTTTACGTGTCTCTTGTACCCATTGACAGGAACTGTAATATCTGGGTTTGCATCCCTTAAAATGCTCTCTTTATCTGTAAAACTACATTTTTAATTATTTTAATCTCCGGGGTAAAACTGCCTTTCATATTATTAATTTCTGTAGTTAATAAATTCTCATTTTGTCTAAGCTGCTCTACAGAAGAGGCTAGACGACGTTGCTGAAACATATTGGTCAGGGAAAGCCCAAAGGATAATATTCCCAAAAGAAAGGAAAGGACATTTCTTTTGGTACATGTGCTATTTGCGCAGGAGATAGTTTGCCTAGCTGATATCTTGAAGTTGCATAGGATGGTGTCTCAATGTTACGAAAGAAAGCCTTCTCAATGTTCTTAATCTCTTGTCTAATCTCACTCCAAGTGATACAGTTGTTTTCCTTGGAAAAGTATGTTGTTTGAAGGTTGTGGTTAGATCGAACGGCAATATATACGTCGATATGAGAATTTACTGCTAAGCCCTTAGTTAGTGAGGGTAGCTGGAATTTGGGGCAGAATTATCTCGTGAAATTCGTTGGGGCTATTGCCTTGGACAATACTAGTACCTCTATGGATACGGCTATTATAAATATGTATTCCATTTTGATTCTTTTACTCTAAAAAGAAAGAGAAAAAGGCAAATCTTAGCGTTTGTTTAAAAAGTATTGTTTAGATATTTGCTTAAATAAATGTATAACATATTAATACTAAAAAGATAAAAAAGTGTGAGCAAAGTCTTCTGTTAACTGTTGTCCCTACATTCTACCTACTACTAACAATGCTTGTGTAGCGTTTGATGCTATTGCCGGCCATCCGGTTATATACGTGATATGTGAGTATACTATCAGAGTTTTCAAGTTACTATCCGCTGTTATGCCTATTTAACAAGAAGGCTTTGCTTGTATTTTGGACTTGGAATGGCGAATTTAGAAGCTATAGTGCAGTCCTACATTTTAGACGAGGAAATAGCCCGATTTTGTACTTCGTAGATTTGTTTACATACTCAAGTATTGAAGTATTGAAGTGTGTTTTTTTTCTTTGGTTTGTGTTTATGTTTGTGAGTAAACACATATCGTTGATTGTGTTTTGCATAAACGCGTCTCATTGTGATATAACTTGAAATAAATGGAGAGAAGGAAAAAAGAAACGAAGTACCTATGTCGGCGATTTCTTAACCTTAATCTGCTATTATATACATCAACTATCCTCTACTAAAGAATAAATCTCAGCGTTCTTATTTCCTATGTAGTACTTACATAATTAAAAATTGTATAGATAGATATTACGTCGCCTGCGATACAATAAAATATACTATGCGTAGTAATGTATACAAAGGAATAAGAAGACAATTGCTCTTAGCAAGAATATCTTATATTCATAATGCAAAATTGGAGTCCCTTTTTAAAAAAAAATATTCATAAAATATATATTGCCGTGGACTAAAGAAAAGAATTGATGTGAACTAAGGAAACGGATAAACTCAACGTATATTTCTAAAAACAAAGTAATTTGATTCGGATCGATAAGTGATTAAAAAGATGGGGTACGTATGGGAGAATGGGCATTTCCTCCAGTTCTTAGTCAAATC
The DNA here is from genome assembly GCA_022664845.1 of Lepisma saccharinum. Lineage (NCBI taxonomy): Eukaryota > Metazoa > Arthropoda > Insecta > Zygentoma > Lepismatidae > Lepisma > Lepisma saccharinum. The sequence continues at coordinate 20,500 of JAGDQP010030391.1, read as the reverse complement.
AGTATTCCTTTTAAGTCGGGAATAACTCGACTGTTTTTCGAATCACCACTCGAAAGGACTAGAAGTGTTAAAAAACTATTCCATGTTTGAAGTAATACTACTAACTTCGTTTCATCATCTTTGTTGTTGGTTTTTTAAAAAGTAGAACAAATTGTTATTTTATTCGTCTGTTGTGTGTTCGAGACCATATCGCTCTAGATAATGTACATCTTGATTATAAGGACGTAACCGTTGAATAGCAACATCTTCTACAATCCAGTTTCCACGCTTATCTTTCATTTTGATCTGGTGCGCATTGTTATGGAGCTTCTTTAAGATAATACCAGGGGCCTATTCCACGATTCAACTTTGCAACATTTCAATTTGCACTTTTCAGTTTGCAAAATTATTCAAGTGCTAAGTCATTTTGTTCCACGATTGCACTACGAGGTCTTAGCAGTTTAAACTTTGCAGTTAATCCATTTGCAAAGTCTTAGCATTAATTACTTGCGAAAGTAACAAATGAACGTATTCAAGCGTATTCATATCTCTTATGTGTTTTAATATTCAGGATGAGGAGAAACGACATAATGCAGAAAAAGCTTGCACTATTATAATTGATTAAGCAAAGAAAGGACTTCTTATTTAGCTCCTTTAAGGGTAACAAAGTTACCAAACAAATCAAACATCGCGCATGGGAAGAGGTGTTAGGGAAAGCAAAATCACTAGAACTAGCTAGTGCTACACAGAAATGGTCGTATGCAAGGGATAATCTATTTAGCTTGTGGAAGAGTCGCACACTAGTAAGTTATATTTTATTCAGGATTCATCGAATATGCAAGGGCTATTACTTTAGCTGGCGTAGAGCGTTCTTTCACTGAACCGAAGAGTGTTCTGTTTAACAAATAAATCTATTGAATTAGTGTTTTATAGTGAGTTAACCTTTTTACGGCTTGGATGCAGTTTGTGGCAGCTAGCCATTGTTTGATATTTTGCTGTATGTGCGCTTTATACCAATCATTCCGTTGCAAATAAATCACACAGGGACTTCTATTAATATAACAACGAGTCATACAAAATACTGAAAGCAATGCGTCATTATACACACTTAAGTTTAACACACACACAGGAATAACAATGGTGTAACTGGATATTATGAAAGACACGTATTTTGTTGCAAAAAACACGCACATAATGTCGAGCTACAGAGGACAGCTTAGTTAAAGTCAAGTTAGATATGATTTTCATTATACTTTATGCACAGGACGTTTTACAGTCACTCCATGTGCAAACTACATAATTTTTAATCTTTGACTCATTACGCAGATATTCCATGAGTCAAAACTTTATCTTATTTATCTTTTCAACACTTCGACACGCATTGCAAACATTACATTTCTTTTGTAATCCTTACATTCTGTTGCTGCCAGGAACTGTACTTTACACTTTCATATTGACAATTATTTAGGTAAAATCTAAAAATATAATATGAAAATCTCATATTACGTTCTGATAAGTGTGCATAACTTACACTACTAAAGAAACACCGGGATGGACTTCAAACAGTCCCCGGCGAAGAATCACGTCTTGGACAATAATTTCGGATGACGTTCCGAGCAAAACTTTACTCTATGTATCACCACCCCAAAATGTAACATTTACAGGAGAAATGTACTATTTACAACGTGTGTGGAAGTGTTGAAAATCAAAATATTACAGTTCCGAGTCATGGAAGTGTGTAATGACTGAAAGAGAGAATACAACGTGGTACTATATCGCTTTTTCTGCGTTAGGGGTAAGCACATAGAGTGAATATTAAACGTCATTTGCATCGCATATAATATACAAATATAATTAATCACACTAACTAACCGGTCTTTGCTTTCTCAACTTCATATCCGTGATTATTGTAGCAAAATACCTGTCATTCTCAACATAAAATGACATCATTAGTCTTTTCTTTTGATGCCGCAATTTTCGTTTTTGTTCGTGAACTCGAGTGCGTATTTAACGAAATAATAGCGACACACGGCTTTCCATAACACTTTTTAAAAGTCGCTTGTTGTCGCAAGGTGTTTATAGAAGTGTCTGTAATAATTATTTGGAAGGTGATGAGCTCTATATTGCGTATATATGGGTCAATACCCGGAGAAATCTAGGGGCCATAATGCAAACTTTATTCGCTAAGTCAATCATTAAATCTAATGAAAGACTATTTAAAGTAATTGACTGAACCTTAGGTAACCTATTCCAACCGAAATTACACGGCTACGATCTAAAGCCCAACTAAATACCACACCACGCTAGTCTAGAAACATATCAATCGAATTAGATCCATTTTCGACTGCACTTTAGGTTTCCTCCTAGATAGTTCTAAGTAATGAAGCGAGAGTTGATGAGTTCAGTTAAGTTGAAGCAGTTACTTTAAGAAGTCTGTAATTGGAATAGCAATTTAATTACTTAGAACCGGATCCGAAATAGTTTTGAAAGCAGCGGTTCCTGATTGGGGGAAATATGTAAAATCCATCCACAGCTTTTGCAACAAAAACAGTAAATTTTATACTTGTGAAGTAATAAGAAAAACAATTTCTACGAGTAAATTCATTACGGTCAAGTTGAGGATAATCATGGCGAAAACAAACTTAACTTACGGTACCCGAAGAAAAGTTCGCTTAAAGTGAAATGAACATTTGTGTATAAAAGCCCCGGTTATCCTAATCTAGCATATAATCGAATAATTTCCAGCATGTATTCAATTGAACACACCATTATAATAGCTTTAACTCATTTGAAAAATTAGTATTAATGTTAGTCCCGGAGACGGACGTACTTCAGTTGATACCACGTTGGCTTAGAATGCTGGAGGATGCACCTCTACTGACGGCACATTCTGAGGTTTTTGTGTGGTTTCCCTCTGTCGTTTGTACCTTGAATAAGGCCAGGGGCGATTCTTACGATTAAGGTGAATCGTGACGGGTCGAAGCCCAAAGTTACTAGACTGGCTCATATAAAAATAAAGTTTACCAAAGTTTTTAAATAATGCTTTTGTTGACTTAATGCGTTTTTAATATAAATTATTATATTCCTATTTCATTTATATACTAATTAGTACATGATTAGATTTTAATTTTATCAATTAAACCGTGAATGTAAAAAAAAAAAAAAAAAAAAAAAAAAAAAAAAAAAAAAAAAAAAAGTAGGTAAAGTTTTTCGGAGAAGTGCAAAGTAGGCTCACAGTAATATTATGAGACTTTCGTTTCACTGCAGGCATGTTTTTGGGGGACGCTGCCAAGGTGTTTCAACCGCTTCCCCGAAAGAATCAGTCTCAACACTTGTATTACTCATACCTATACTGAAACACTTATATAACAGCTGATTATATAAGTATTATTCATGTTGCTTAGAGAAGTACGGCATATTGTTAAGTAACATTACTGTTATTATATATTTTAGTACATTGGAGTCAATAAACGTTATTTAAAATTTTCGTGACCCCACAAGCCCCAGTATGAAATCTTCTGATATTTCACTCTTTTTAAGAACTAATTTGTAATCATTAAATGAAGTCCCTAAATAATGAATTAATTCTATTTTCAGGCAAAGCGTGATAATGCACGTAGAACAGGGTCGGAAGGTGAAACAGAAAAGCAATATGATGAGGTGGATAAAACGATCATGGATATCCTCAAAGATAAACCTGCCGTTGTTGATGGGCTTGGACTACCCGAAACTTTTCTGGAAACAACAGAACATTGTTCACCCTCCATTCAACTCGCGGATGATAGAGCTTATGAGGAGCTCGGTTTGAGAATAAGTGATAAGAAAGTAGAAAACACCGCAACGGAAATCTTATAAAAGAAAAGGAAATTGCTAAAAAGACAATTCGCTAATTGCAAGGTATCATGTGAAACTGAAAATAAGAAACTAAAATTGGAACTTCTGAGGGTGGAAGTATATTATAGAAAGTTACAAGCATTGAAGTTAGAAAGAGAACTAGAACTTCCACCCTCACAGTTCACAAAGGAACTCTCAAATAATGAACCTTTCTGGTATGAGACATTAGTTCCTTCCTCTGTTGTTGAAGTAGTTGAACTAGGAAACACAGCAAGTGAAAAATGAAAATTACAACTTTCTTTTAATGTAATAGGTTTAGATGCAAGTTTTATCTTAATAAATGAAACTTCACAGATATATTGTACCCATCTTTAACAAATTATTTTCAAATTAGTTTATCTCTTAGTAGTTCATTATAGTCGTTTTATGTTTATATATCACTTTTAAAACTGAGAGAACATTAGGTTCAATATTAAGCAACATCTTTCATATTTAGGAATTATTTGACTAAGAAAAATGATTGTATGGGAAGAGCCCTAAATGTAGAACAGAACCTTGACAAAAATACTACTCCTTAATCGACACATCATAAGCTACAGTTTGTTCAAAATATGTCGAAAACGTATACATAGGCTGTGTAAAGTGTAAAAGAAGTTGCAATTTTGTATTGAATTTTTTTTAGTTTGGTAGCTAAAATATTCTGCACAATATGCACGTGTATTTTACGCTCACTAATCTCTTAACAAGTAGAGTGTTACTGCGTATTATTACTGCGAGTGAATTCAACAGGGAGGGAGTTTCTTCCGGAAAATTAAGCTTTTAACAATTAACGACCTCATTGGCAACCTTTTGGTGCGGCGAAAGGAATGTACAACTGTAGAAATGGGCAAAGAGGAGTATTACATCTTTGAATGAGGTTTTCATCATATCGTTATTAAACAAATAAATTTCAGTGTTAATTTAAATGGTGCAACCCCGGAGAACTTAAAGGGAAGAAGAGGTTTATTGGTTCCTTAAGATACATATCGACCGAATTATTTCCGTTGGAGCCTAAAACGCAAAAAAAGTTGAAAACATGATTTTTTTGCTTTTCACTTATTGCTTTAGTACTTTGAGTGGGTTACTTCCTGGAAATTTTTGCCATTTTTTCTTTCGTTTGCAGCTATTAGAACAAGGACACTACTAAAATTTAATCTGTATAACATTTCTTATCCTTTGATCAATTACTATTCCAACAAAACCTGTTATTGTTGTTTTTTTTAGGACTTAACTGGCAATACTTAGCCTAAGTCAGTCACGTTTTAGGGATGAAATTCATGTGCGTAGGAATGGGAAAGTTACCGGCCGGGGTTTTAGTTGAGGTACCATCTCGGCATTCGTCTGTTAAAACTTAAGAAAATTTAATTTTTGAGTCATTTATTTAATTTTGGCTGAGGCCGGGTAGAATTAATAACTATAGTTATACCTTCATAAACACTTTCAGAGGAAAATAATTGTAGGTTTCTGCAGATCGTTCGAATAACATGAGAAAGATATAATAATTATTCATATCAAGGTTATAGTTTGTCTACCCTAAATATTAACCCTACTTATTTTGTAGTTCGGATTGTTAGATTAACAGGATCTTAAAAAAAATACAGACACAAGACTTATTATTGATTTCCATCTGCGATGTATGTGTAGAGTGATCTAGCTACTTGAAACGACTAAACTCTGCGTATATTTTGGGATAAATTTTACTTTACGTCCCTGAGCTTCCGTCAGCTACTGAGCCAAATGACTGCATTGGAAATTTGAAAATGTCAAATTTATTCTGTAAATTTCATTTCTTTTCGGACCATAAAGTAAAGTTAACCTCATAGTTGTTTTTGACGCTACTAGTTAAGAAATTGAAGAAGACTGCTCCACCCTCTTCATTGCGAATTTTAAGTTAGTTTACTTAAGGAATATTAAAACAAAGTTACAAATAAAACAAAGTTACTATTCCACCGTTCGTGAAAAAGATTGTTTTTATTTAATACAATAGCATAGGGTGGACGAGTTATCAACCCCTTGCCTTTCGGAAGTTATTAGGAATGACGATAAATATAATCGAAGCTCATATAATATAACGTAGCAAATGAAGCATAGTTTTTTAACCAAATTATATAACTGCTTCTGTAATGGTCGATGAGTGAACAAGTTTGTACAATTTGAATAATATGTTGTGGGTTCTAAAATGACGCAAGGTACATTTCTACATTAAGAGCCATTGGTTTCTCATAGAGATATATAACGTTAAGAGTGTTTCACAATATCTTTCTGTCACTAGTTTGATCAGGAAGGTATCCTTTGGCAACATTAGGTTAGTTTGACTATAGAATTATACTATAGAATGAAGACCATGTTCATTCATTTCTAATGATACGAACAATAAAGAATTTGAATTTATCTGTCCGTCACTAATCGAAAAGGTTAGGCCAGTTTACTTCATAGAAACCGTAAACAAATGCACCAATTTACCCTTTACCCAAAATAAAAGTGGGTAAGTAGCAGACAAAATCATAATAATTCTATCTCTAAGTATAAACACTACTAGACGGATATAACTCATAAAAAGCATTCTTTTTGATTGCCAAGTACGTAAAATTAATTACACAAACAGATAAGTTGGAAAAAATATTTTATCACCAAGTGATACATGATATTAATACACAAAAGAAAGTGCCTGAACACTAGAATTTATTGCCGTTACAAATATCATAATGCATTTTTAATTCCTGAAATGTTCAAGCAAAATGTCGCAGTAATCGATTCAAAGTTTGAACCCCTGCAACTTGAGGTTGCTCTGCATCATCATAGTCAACATTTCCCTCATCTACCTCAGCACCAACCTCTTCAACACACTCATCAGAAATTCGACCGATTGTACGAGCGATATTGCGCATGCCAAGACAACATTCGTTGCACGTTCTGGATTTAACCTTAAGTGATTTAAACAAGGGAACTTCTCTTTCAAAATGCCAAAACTATCCTCTATCAGCCGAATAGTTCTTTTATGAGGTACATTTAATCTCTGTTCAACAGGACACTCAGGATACCTGTTCAAAGGGGGTATTGACCATTCCTTGAGTCCATAGACACTGTCTCCTAAAATAACAGCACCCGGAAATGGTCTCCAGCCTTCCTTGAACCGACGACATACAATTGAGTTCCGCAGCACTCGGGAACCGTGAATGCTACCGGGCCAGTTTGCACAAACACCATAAAATAAGTAGTTAGGCCCACAGATCATCATCACATTTAGTGAGTGATTTCCATATCTATCAACATATGCATCTTCTGTTTGTACAGGGGAATCAATGTTAATGAGTGTACCGTCTACACAGCCACATACTGAAGGAAATCCCCCTGTCTGTAAAAAATCAAGTGCAAGATCTTGCGGGTTGTCAGGCCAACGCACAATTTCATGAAAGAGCTCATCAACAATAACGTTTATGAGATGGTTTACCACTCTACAGACAGTTGCTTTTGTCACACCATGCATCGTCCCCAAACTATGCAATTGAGCACCATTCCCTAACCAATACAGTAATACAAGTAATTGTTGTTTGGCCGAAAGAGCACTGCTTCGTTTCGTTCTTCTCTGTAGAAACGGCCCAATTCGCTCTAACACAAAATCTACTTGCTCCGGACTCAAGCGAAAACATTCCTTAAGTTCGAAAGCACTGAAATTGTCAAAATTAATTCTATGCTTATAATGTCTTCTATGCAATATTTCTTCGTCAGAATCTTCGCTAGACCAAAGTAGTTCACGCCGAATCATATTTTACGTAACCACACAACTTTTGAGCAACACTAAATATCAAGTAACTATGCAGCTAAATTTCAAACCACAATTGATGTAATTCGAAGAGTGAAACCTTCCTTTACACAATGATCAACTACTTTGCATTTTGTTTCTTTGAAGTTAGCAGATTACATCTTATCGTGGAACAGAATGAAACTATTTCTGCAGTCTTTGCTACTTTTCACTTGATAAATTTTCCTTAGCACTTTGAAAAATTATATGTACGTGGAACGAAAACATATCATCAAAGAGCAAAGTGAAAAGTGAAAAGTTGCAAAGTTGAATAGGCCCCAGGTTCTAGAAATGGAGAAGTAAACGCTTTAGCGCCTCCCTTATTCAAAGAGAAGTTATAGACTAAGACTGATTGTCCGACTTGGTATTCATGTTGTGGTACCTTTGATCATAGAATTTCTTTTGTTTTTCAGGGTCACGTTGAAGGTTCTTGGCTACCAATTGTCTTGCTTTTTCCATATTTTGAAGGCGAGTAATCTTATCTGGTGTTTCACAAACCATTTAAAATTTACTGTCTGCTATATCTTTTGATTGGAAACTCAACGCTATGTAATTGGCTGAATAGCCCATTGAAGGTCTTATGGATTGATTGATGCAATGCATGTATGCGTCGAGATGAATATCCCAAGTACGATGGTCGTTTCCTTGTTCTCTTTTAATCATTATTTCAATCAGATTATGTGTAGCTTCGAAAATTCCTATTGTGTAGTGTTGATATGCTTGGCATTTATATGGAGCTATTCCCATAATGTTGCATAAATCTATATAGTAGGCACTGCGGAATGACACGTGCCTGTCACTTTTCGAAGTCAAAGGTATCTCTAACCGCAGTATTATTTGTTTGTACTTAAAATTACTTACTGTTTTGGCACTAATATCCGGTACTGCTTTGGGTATAAGGTAACGGCTACCTTCGCATATAGCTGAGAGGATATGATTATTGCCGTTATAGGACTCAGGATATACCACTTCGAGTCTATTGGATATGAAGTGATTACAGGGGTACCTGTAGAAACAGGAGCTCACCTTCAGGTACTGGTGTAACTGTTTTATTCTTCTGACAGATGGCGCATTGACTGATGCGCACTGATAAGTATCGTTTCAAATTTTTGAAATAATACTTTCTGGATGCAAAAAAGATAGGTTTTCTTGTATCCTAAATGGTTGACAGTCCTGGTGTAATGTATTGATTCAAACCAAACATATTTCAATTTTTCCTTTATACAGAGTTGTTTTCTATTGCGTTTGTTGTTATTTTTCGGGAGTCGTCCTGTATAAAAAATTGTCTATCTGTTAAATGCAGTTGCAGTCCCTCAAAATTTTTCCGTCGGTTTCCTGATTAGGTTTTCTAGGGTTTCTATATGTTTTCCGAAAAACAGATCCTGTCATTGGGCAGATCTAATATTCAAATTTTCGGAAAGAACACCGATAAACTGAGGTTAATTGTTATCGTCCTCTTCTGCTTCTTGTCGATTCTAAATAATCTTGTTCCATGCGTCTATCTGTGTATCCGCCTCGTTTCTTCCTTGTTCTCTTTGTTCATCATTTGTTATAGTAGTTATTTTATGTGGAATATCCAAATAACTATCAGTTTCCATGTTTTGTGGGTCATTGTGATTCATGTTACATGTGAAAATATCAATTTAGTTTAAATGGGTCGGGCAGTGGCGTAGCGTGAAGCTAAATTCCCCTAGGAAGGTAAATGTCTCGCGAATTTACCATGTAAATTCTTTGCTGTTTTCGCTTTCCTAAAGGAGATTTTATCTATCAGTGTATAGCTCAAAATTGATTTCTGAAAGAAGATAGCGATATACTGTACAGGTATAAACGACTGATAGAACGTTCGTAGATGTCACGTTTCTTCTGAGAATCGGTAAAGCACCGTGAACAAAATCCTAATGCTCTCCAGTACTTGGTAATTAGGTCTTCTTAAAAATTCCACTAGACAGAGAGTTTTTGACAGACGCACGAATATACTCTAGTTGCTCCTTTTGGATTATAATGTGTCATTGCTAACGAATTTGTTAATGTTTTCTTCAAAGGTAAAAATCTTTCTTGGTGAGATGGCAACCATGTATAACGTTTTCCCTTCTTTGTAAACTCTAAGAGGGGAAAACTAGAGCTTCAATGTTTGGTATTTATACTCTCGCAAAATTACATAAGCCTAAGGATTTGTGGAGTGATTTTACATATTTAGGTGGTATAAAATTGTCAATGGCTGATCGAGTCTTTTTGGAATTTGAAATTTCTTGCTGACTAACGTCAAAACCAAAAATGGATAGACGTGAGAAGAAAGATTTCGCTTTAGGTATCGATAAACGAATACTAAATTCTCCAACTTTTAGAAAAAGTTGCCTAAACGTTTCTACCACTCTGACGAAGTTATCCCCGTTTAATAATAAAACATCTGCATAGAAATTAACAATGTCTGAATCTTAGGTCTTTCGTAAGCCTATTCATAACATAGCTAAGTGAGCTACTCGACGATGATAAACCTATAGGATTTCAAGTCAGAATAATAGGTGAGATATTTAAACCAAGATTTTTCTGCGACTTCTCATCAGCTTGCACTGAGTGATATGCATTATTGATGTCTAAATTCACCATATATCTGCATTTTCTTAACATATACAGTCCAGATTTCATGAAACCTATATATTTACTGGTTTATGCATATGGAGGTTGCGTTTTCGTATATCAGCGCAAATGCGGTATAAATCTGATTGTTTCTTAACGAATACAACCCTGGATGTGTAATCAGTAATACCAGGTCATAATGCGCCCGCTTTGCATAAGTCTTCTACCTGGGCAGTGGAATTCCTTTAGAAATGTGCGCCAACGGTTTTATGTTTTATCCACGTGTAATTTATGTTTGTAGACGCGGACAATTCCGATATCGGACGAACAGTAGGACCATATGTGATGGAACTCATATAACAGTGTTGACACCTTTGCTTTTTGCTCAGGAATTAGCTTATCTGAAATTTCAAACTGAAATGTCAAATAACTTGTCAGTTTCCTAAAGATATTTCTGTAATTCTTGTTGACACAGCTGTGTTGCTTGAAAGGTAGTGTGTGACGTTGTTTCCTCTTTTAATTTCGAGGCTGGAAAATGTTCTATCTCAAAATGTTTATAAATTCTTCCGAGCACTGTTTGTCTATGTAATGCTTTACTTTCATTGCTTAATTTAGAAATATAGGCATGTGGCTTGTTGCCTGATACTACTTGAGAAAGTATTCTAATATTAAATTTCTCTAATAATTTATTGTTAGTTTCAAAAAATATGTTAACATTAGCAGTGTTAACTTTTGTCCTTAACGGTACAGATAGTAAGGAATATTTTTGCAGTCTGTAAAAAAAACTATCTGTATTCTGGTTTTGTAAGCATGAATTAACCATCTTGCTTACTTCGTTGCATTTGTTATTTGTAAACTTTACTAATTCAAATTTTGGACAAAAACTAAATGTATTGATAAGATATCCTCGTATTGTAGTGTCGTAGCAAATCTGTTCCGAATATTGGACAGCCACAATTCTGTTGAATAACGTGAAAGGGATGTGAAAAACTTACTCCAGTGATGGTAACATTTAAAATCGCACCTTTGTCTAAATGTAATACTATTTGCAGTACCCCAAACTGATGTCTTTATTTTAATTGTTTTTGCGTTTTTTGGGAGCTTCCTCAGAGAGGATACGGAGTCATCTTTGGGCGATAATGGAATTTAGTAAATATTATGAATATTTTCTAAAGCTTTGGAGTTTGCAAGAAGAAAATCTAGTGGGCTTTAGTTCATATGACTTTAGCGTAAATTATAGGCCTGAATTTTTGTTTTTATGGCTGACTAATAGTACTGTGTATTGAGAGGAGTATGCGTTGGATTATTGTTGAAAACATAAATGATTTGGACTCCACTGAAAACTGTAGGTGTTTGTGTTTATGATTTAATGGATTTCGGGTAATGTTTAGTGAATTGTATTGAAAGGATTTTGTGTTTTAATGTTGACACAAAAGAAGCGGTTTGGACTTCACTTTAAACTGTAGGTCTTATCCGACAGGACGTGTATGTAATCAAATAAAAGTGAAAATTAAAGAGGCATAACAAAAAGAATTGGATTGTGTACTGTAGAAAGATATGGGGATGGTACCGTAAAGATAGACGAGAGTTACGACCTTCATCCTCCCACGAGAAGGAGGATGAGAAGAATATCGGTGAGATCCGTTGCGCTGACCACGAGAAACCTGAAAAGATAATGATATGAAAGACGAAAAAAGACAGACCGGTGAGATTCGTTGAGTTGACCATGAGAAACTCAGAGAAATATAATAATATAAAAGATGAGAAAAAGAAAAATCAGTGAGAGTCGTTGCGCTGACAAAAAGAAACCAGAAAGAAATATAAGATGCACTGTTCAGAGATTTAAATATTGGAAAAGAAATTATTATTGAGAAAAGGACATGTAGTACCTGTTGAGGATTTGATTGTTATAACGGGCAGTAATATATACGTATAGACATGTATAACAGAACAAAAGGAAGATGGTGTAGAATGGTAATTGGAATTGTATTTTTATAGTTATATATGTATGAGTTACATTATAAAAATTAGTAGCATGTGATGAAAAAACATGTTTGCATTAATCGAATATAAATTGCTTTAAGTTTATAGAAAATAGAAATGGATTATGTTTGTTTCCATGTGCGTAGAATTTTATAAAATGAATACTACACGACGCAGTACAGCAAACTAGGCAAATTTGAATGTATATTTCGTTGTAAAGGAATAGTAACTCAGTTTGTATGAACGAATGTTTGGTAAAACTTGTTAGTATAGTTGGTTGTTGAGAACGTTAAATGGAAAAAGACAGATTTTGAGTAGAAGAATTATACTAGTGCATATAGCGGACAAAACAGAAACTGTAAGGTGTAGTTTTATATCACTTCAACGGATTAGTTAGGTAGTGTGGCTATGTTGTGTTATATTGGACATTGCATACTTTGATGAAGAGGTAAATATGGATGTGTGGACTGAAGACACTTGCTGTTCTGACAGTTTTGTGAATATAATCAACGAATTGGAAAAAGAGGTATCAACGTTGACGGACATTGAACAATCGGAGAGTCCCACTTTATTACATCCAAGTATTGTCAGTGAAAAAAAAGCGAGTTAAAGCTTGTGCCATCAGAGAACAGTGCTACGTTCACATTTGTAAAAATAGACACGGATAACGAAGATACGAAGGATGAAATACGTAACGTAGTTAAGGTGGGAGAAATGTGTAAAACAGAAAGTGGTGGTAATCATTATATGCAGGAGGACATAGATATATTAAATAAACTAGCACCAAAAAGTGAATGTGTTGAAGTGAATAACGTACTTGATGTGGAAGAGGAGAGTGAACGAAAACAGTTTGCAAGTGTGAGCAAAATATAATCGAAGAAACATGTATTACATATGGCCTCAAACATGTTGAGGCCATATAAAAGGCAATGTATAAAGAATTCCCGTTATTGTTACATCTACGAATGTAATCAGAGTTCACACGTCTGTATTGGGTTCGTCTGGAATGAAACAGAACGTGGAAAATTGCTTGTTGACTAAATGTAATGCAGTGTATTTAGATTTAAAAATTTCAACGCGTTATATACTGCTTATGCAGCTAATCATAAAAATTGTAGACTATACGACTGAGACAGTATAACATGTAGTTGGATTTGGATTGCATAACATGTTGGAACGTAAACCGAAGGACGTACTAAAAGTGTTATTTGTTAACGATATTTTTGCTGAACATAATGAGTGAGTTGTGTGTAAAGAGAGAAAAAGAAATGTAGTAATATTAATGTAATTGTGTGAAATTTAAAATAGCTAAAGACGTAGGCAACCAAGTACCTAACTAATGAATTTAACTCGAGTAAACTTAGTAGAATAGAAAACTAACCAACATATTAATTTCATCTATGATTTGATGGATGTAGTTGTTTCATTTCCATTTAGGAAATATTTAAAATGGTTTATTGAGAATTTGTGGTTTCTCAGGAACTTTTGAAAAAAATATAAGCCTGTAAGAAAACAGATTTACTGTTAACAGCTTGAGAAAACACAACCTATGGAAACAGTACTTGTATTTTATTTTAACATATGTTATTTGAACTAAGAAAATAAACTATGATGGTTTGGAATGCATTGAATAATGAGAATGTTGAAGATTTGTATTGTTTGGGCAGACTACAAATTGAAACATATCACGCAGGTTATATTATTCAATAACATTATAAGAATTCCATAGAAATAGCTGACAATATATTTTCAAACTTTGCCATTGCTTAAAGTATAAAATGTATGCAAAAGATTCAGCATTAACAGCTTATTGCTTAGATAAGAATCTCTCAGAAAAGAGTTTTAATTCCTTTTATCTTTAAGAATTTAGTTACATATTAAACAAATCTGACAGGAAGTGACAGTTCCCCATTGCCACGTCCTTAAATTATTGTAACTCGTGATTTGACGTCACTGTAATTTTATCCTTATTTGTTAATATTAACGCTTTGTGATACATCCTGGACATCATGTAAACATTATAGGATGCATATAGGCAAGATGAGTTGATCGGAAGTATTTATAAAATATCTTAGTTAAAATGTTGGTAATAGTTACTTTGTATGAATTATGCTACTAAGCTTTGACTTTATTTTGTATATTTTACATACAACCACCAGTTTGGTTTGGAACGAATAACACAAACACAGCATTTTTGTACCGTCATGAAGCTAAGAAGTTGGTATTATTGTATTATATATGACATGAGAGACACATTCTTAAAATACAAGTATCAGTTACTTAATAAATACATGATAATGAAATAAACATATGGAAATGATTAGAAAATGAATCAATACTTGCATATACGGACTGGTACTTGGAAATGTACTTGCTTTATGAACTTACTACCAATCCTATTTAAATATTTGTAATTTACTGTTTTGGACTGAAAAGGCAAAAAGCAAACCAACGCAGGAGAACATATGCTGTTTGTGTGCCATAAAAGTTCACAGAACATAAACAGAAATTGATTCTTTAGCATTAATGTCTACGCATAGAAGCACAAGTGTCATTAATGATTTGAAGTTTTTGCGAAGTTAATTGTAAGGTCTTTACCCAAGTTTGACTCAAACTGAAGTTTTACATTGACTTTAGCCATGTATGTTTTAGGAGAAACTTATGGAAAGAATTACTGTCTGAGTTTAATAGTGTATGTAGTAATATTAGCCTGATGGAAGCTGTCATGAAAAAACCTGAGTTTAAATCGAATTATAGGAATGTTTTAAAATACATTACACGAACTTGGTACTACATGTAAATAGAAAAGACGAACAATAACAGTACAAGCAGTTTTTATTACTAGGTTTGAAAGAAGCTTTGTGATATATATATATGTTCTAATTTCGTTAGAAATGGTAAAACAGAATTCAATCAGGAACCTATAAGTCATGGACTAGTTAAAATATTAAATTTTAGTATCTCTTTCATTTACTAGGTGTAAAATTTGGTTTACTGCCTTAGCAATGATTAGAGGGGAGGAAAGCTGAAGAATATTTACATACCACTTTTTCAATCGTGACACCATTTACTTGAGGAAAAACTAACAGAGAACTGGATTAACCACTCCAGGACCTCTGCATTATAAAACAAATACTGAATAAAATACTCAAATATGTAAATATTTAGTTAAATTTGCATCATTGGGTTGCATTTATAAGTAAAGGAACGCCATCTTCTTGAATTCAAAGTTTTACCAAACTCAGAATACACAGTTGGATTTGTAGCGAACTTGAACACTGATTACATAGACGTAATGGAAAAACCTTATTTATGTCATTATAGTGTCACTTTGTTACTTGTTCCCATTTAATATCTTCGCCTAGCGCCTGCGCCGTAACCACCTTGTAGTTATGATGACCACAAACGTTTGTAAAACTGAGACAGTTAAGTTTCAAGAAACAAGTGTGTTAACCAGATGAAACGAAATGGACGGCTCACGTTACACAAAAGTGATAACCGACGAAGAAAACGGTTGGTGTGCTCCAGACTTTATTTTTTGGGAATGTGTGAAACAGATGCTAGCTACTTAATTTACACTCTGAAGAATATTAGAAGTGCAAACAATTAGAAAATGATGAATACGTTCTTGACATATTAATGAATCAAACTACAGTTCGCGTGCTCCATAAACTATTTGAAAATATACATTATTATTCGAGAATCTCCTTGACAGAGTTTGAAGAGTGCATTTTGAAAGTACTATGAAATCGTTTGGACGATGTTCGAAGTATATTGAAAACCGAACTGTAAGCATGGGATGTGAAGTTAGAAATAAATTATGTAACCTGTAAGTGAATGTTTTATTTTTTTAAATTGTTTAGTGAATGGAAAACATTGTGTTTTATCATTACACCTATATTCATTTGTCTGATTGGATATGAAATTACTAACATATGTATGAATTGTTATGAACTGTTATGTTTTATTCATTGCATTGGGAACATTTTCGAATAAGAAGTGAAGAGACGTTTTGCATAGTCACGTGTGAATTGATGTATATTTTATGCTTATTTCCTTTTGCATAGAATAAAATATTAACAAGTTATATTCCGGGTTTTGTTTTACAGTGCATAGTGTCTAACACTGATTTTTACTTACAACTCGAAATAGGCTTTTGTCCACAAACAAATCATGCAGGTAAGATAAAATAAAACTATGCAGTCTGGTTTGTTCATATTTTTTCTAGCAGAATGAGAATTTTAAAACGAGTACTATTGATGTAACTTTAAAGGCAAAGTATTTTATGTGAATATTACACTGTACTCTTAAAATAATGTGTTCACTAATATTTTATTACACTGTCCGAAAAATTACGAAGCAAAAAGTATTCCATTACATACGTATTTAATATGTCATGGTAAATAAAACGACTAAGTATAACATTAACAACAAACTCTGTAGTCCGCTTCTTGTGATTAAAAGTTTTGAATAATGCCGGTACGAACTTGAAATTAACAAAATTATTCCTCAACTCCAAAAACTGATATTTGAAAATCAATTGAGAAGATTAATGTAATAAAGTTTACGGCCCAGCAGTTTTAGATCGGCCCAACGTTAACTTTCTGCTACTCGTCAGCTTGGCTCAGCTGTTATTTGGAAAAATGGCTGTAGTGTTTAACAAATCTACGTTGTATGATCAGCGAAGTGTTATTCTTATCATTAGAATCAAAGATTATGGAAAATGTACCGTATGTCCAGACCTCGCCCTTAGTGACTGCCACGTTTCAGTTTACTGAAGAACTTACTGGCAAGACAGAGCTTCCTTTCCTAGGACAAAGGGAAGATCGCTGCCCGGCGGTGGTTCCACTATGAATCGGTAGAATTCTACACCAGCGGTATCTCCAAATTAGTGGCGCGATGGGACAAATCTCTGAACCACTGTAGTGACTATTTGCAAAAATCATGAAATGTATATAGAACAATTCGTATGCTTTTTTTAATTTTCCTGTATGTTTATTATTTGGTTTGGAAAAAATAGTTTTTTTTTCGATTTTTCTCGTATATTGCGTTCTATATGTATTATGTACTGCATTAAGTCATCATACGTTTGATTCTCTAGTGTTTACAACACCGATTCATGTCAGACTCTTTATATGTAGTTGATGAATTTCTTGAATTAATATCTTTATCATTATTTATTTTCCTTACACTAACAATTTAGAAACAGCATTTAAAATTACAATTTCTGTTCCACTTGGCAGATTATGAAATAAACTGGGTTATATATAACTTTGTTAGAGCAATATACATAATATTATTATATTTGCATCTATGAAGTACTTACATTTCACATGTTAAATCACCCTAGGTTTTTGCTCAAAGAATTAGATTTTCACTGTTGTCAACTATGGTTAAATAAAATAAAAACTTATGCTTTCGAAGGCTGTCACAAAGCAATTTTTACTATACTATTTTCAGATTATCTTGTCCCCTACATCACTTGTTGAGACTGAAAAGTGACAATTTTCAGGCAATTGAGGTTTGTCACTGTTTTAAACTTTTGCCCACCTAAAGGGGGTTTAAATAACAAAATGGAAAACGTATGCATTTAAAGGCCGTCAATAAGCAATATTGACTACGAATTTCAGAATTTTATCTCCGCTACACTAAACATAACATTTTGCAAATTTGGGCACATTTTATACCAAACAGGAAATAAAATATTTTCTATGTTACTTCCTACGGTTAATATTCTACACACAGAAATACACTACTACAAAGTTAAGGTTCAAGCATGATTAAACCATTGCTAAAGTTGAATAATGAAGCAATCCCTCATATCCAAAGCGCCGCGCCTCCGCATTGCCACAAAAACTTCGTACTTGCAAATACAAATTTTATGTTACCGTGTATCTTATACTATCACAATGACAAAAATCCAAGTCTTATTACTTTGCTATACGTTTTGTAATACCAGCTTTAGAAATTCGTTTCTTTTAACATGATAGAATTAATGTGCAACTTTTCGTAATTTTTTAAAATAGTGCATCATTTATTTATGTTTATGATTTGTCGTTTTGATATAAAATGATCCCCTTCAAGAACGTTTGCTGGCGAACGTAATATTGGTATTTTTAGATTAAGTAGTTTTAAGATTTTTCACGGTGATACTCATTAACAGAACTGAAAGAATATAAATCTGACTTGGTACCTAGTTTTCTAGATCTGCAGTTTTTAACCACCGCGGCGGTACCGGTTCTTGCGAAATTAATACAATTATTTATCACTTATATTGTGGATTTCGACAGTTCAAAACTGGAAATACATTTTATATTCCTTCTTCAAAACAACTGGAATTTGAAGGTGTGCTGGCATCTTTCAAATGTCAAATATTCATCTAGCTTAATGGCATCTTCTCGGTCCTTTTAGCTCTTCTCATGCCATTTTAACTTTCTGGTGAACAAACACCGTGTGCGTGGATTTTCTCGGGTTCTCCCGTTTCCTCTCACTTTCTTCAACTCAAAATTCGACCCTTTAAGTTTTTCCCGAACTGAGAGTATAAATCGGTTGAGAAACACTGCTCTAGGTGAACCATTTTCAGTATGTTTACTACTTTGTACCATTCTTAATCTTCAAACACGCTTCTGTACCTCATTAAGGAAAATCGGTATTCTAACTATCGATGTATATTAGCAAGAAACGTTTATTCGCAACCTTTTAAAATATATTATTTACTTCATGTTGATAAAGCATGTTATATATAATACTATAGTCTGCTGTTAAGAATAAGTTCAATGACTCAAAGTAAGATTTTTGAGGAGCTAGATGAAAGAAAATGTGGAAAATATACCTTGAAATTGACTTGATGGCAAATTTTATGTTTCACCGATGTTTTTTCGGAAAACAGACTAAATAGCCTTGTTCAAATGACTATAATTTCTATATACACTTTTAGTTTTAATACATATTTTTTGGGAGCCCGACTGTCCGACTAGCTAGCACGCTTACTTTCTGTGCGTCTGTTCCAATTCGCACAACCAATAAGTATCTACTGAACGGAATGGTTTGAAGCGAACTTTATTAAATCCATAGTACGCCTCTTTAGAGTCCGTTCTTAGAAGATTGTTCACGATGTTAATAGAGAATCCAAAAGACACATTTCTTCGTTTTGAAGAAAAGTACGATCCGAAATAAAATTATGAAATTCTAGCACAATAGAAATTCGACAATAGTGCAGTAAATCATCAGTGAAAAATTTTAATGCCATCTTTAGTCTTTCACCTAGCTCTTTCATTATACAATTTTCCATCCTTGTACTATGTATTATCGATATTCATATATGGAATAGTAACTTATGTCTACTGCAATAATTTACATCTTTTTTCAATACAGATGCATTCTTGGGGCCAATATGTGAGTATGTGATTGCGCCAGTTGCCCGATATTCGGGTGTTTGGAAAATTCCAGTGTTAACGTCTGGAGCACAGGCTGATGCTTTCCGATACAAGATGGAGCATTATCAGACTCTGACCAGGATGATGGGTTCGTATGGGCACGTTGGTGAGGCCTTTATCACTATCTTACAAAACTTTAATTGGAAAGTTGCCGGTCTTCTATATCACAACTACGCTCCGAATAGCAGTAAAGGAAATTCAGTGTGCCATTTTACCCTCGGTGCTATATTCACGGCACTTAATCAAACTCCAATTCACAGAAGCTTCGATGAAGAAAGCAGAACTGTTGACTACAAAGAACTACTACATTATATTTCCACCGGTGCCCGAAGTAAGTTTTACGAATTTTGTTTATTGTGTGATTTCATATTGTTCACTGCACGTTTTGGTGTTATTTTACCCTCAGTAAAACATAGGAAGATACTCTGAAAGTCGAATACTTTCTGTTTACTTCTAAAAAGTGAGTTTATTATTTTTATGTTTTGTTTTGAGTTAGAACAATGAAGTTAGGAGAATATTTGTCGAAATATTTCATGACTACATATTTCTTAATATTCTTTCATGATATTATTGGTAGTCAAATCTCGTAATATCCTATTAATTGTAAATGGCGAACTAAGAATATATTGCATTCTCTTTCTTGTCAGGAGATAATTAGTTCTCCTTTTTAGAGAAAAAAATAGACTATCGTATTAGATATGTAAAATCAAGATAACCTTGATATTAAAGATAAAGTTCCAGTATCATTAAATCAATCACAGCACAGAATCTACATGACCTAGGGCAATCTATCTATCTATCTATCTATCTATCTATCTATCTATCTATCTATCTATATATGTGTGTGTGT
>JAGDQP010030390.1:11046-22653 GCA_022664845.1 Lepisma saccharinum | reverse complement strand
TGTATAGGTCCCTCATTTTATCTCTGAGAGTGATAACACAATGGGAACTATTAATCCTAATTTTAATTTCCGTTAGTAGATGCCACACACGGGAGATACATCTTCGAAAATATTTTTTTTAAAGACATGCGATAATACTTTTGTCCACAGCTGTATCTATCTGACTAGTTTGCATTGGAATAATGTGTGTAAAAATAATTACGTGCTACTTTGTTGAAAATTTGTTACACTAAATGAATACGAAACGTCCAATAATTTAATATATTACATCCCTATATTTCATTTTAATTGTGGAAATATCGATTCGGTTTACCTTCTCATTATCGTATATACGAAGTGTGCAAGCATACTGCTAATGACCGTTGTTGTAATATTTCGTCGCTCGATCCTAGAGTTCTACAGTTCGAACACATAATAACAGAAGTCCATAGGTAGGTATCTAAATCACAGGGTATAACACGAAGGAGTCATACGTTATTTGGAAGATTGAAGCTGGACTAACTTGAAGAATTTGGTTACTGAAACTTTTGCACAATGGAATTATCTTTTTTTAAAAAAAAAAAAAAAAGTATTTACGTAGTCAACTGCCGATGCTCTTCAGTGTACTACGATACACTAAAAACTCTGACGTTTCGTTCCTGATCAGACCTTTCCTCAGAGAGAAGTTACGCAAAAGAATAAAACAAATATTGTTAACTTAAGAAACTATGCTAGCGATCTAATTTCAGTATTTTGAAAAAGAACTGAAATGAACAGTATTACTAACAAAAAAAATACAATCAGAAGAGTGAACACATTTAGCGCCTAGGAATACTGTTCATTTCAATTGCTTTTCACAATAGTAAATTCAAATAGCTAGCACAGGTTTAGTTTAGAATATTTATCTTATTCCGTTCCGTAATCCCTCTCCGAGGAAGTTTCTGATCAGAAACGATCGGCCAATTTACTCAAAGGCAGTATTCCATGTAGTAAAATCTATTATGTACACTCAGATAAACACAAATGGCCGATGGATGCACTTTCTAAGTCCGGCAAATTGCAGAATATGGCAATAGGAAACTATATTTCTTACAAAGTTAACGTTGTGCTTACAACGTATATATAGGGTGTTGAACAGATTGTGCAGATTTCGGACTCAGGAAAAAGTTTCATTGACTGTATTTTTGTACTTTACAAAAATAATTTTACTTAAGCTTAATGTAAAGCAACGATCTCCAACCAAAGATGGCAGCACTACCTCCGTATATGTTTAATGTATTTTTATCATTGCACGAAATTTCAATGCTCCTCCTACAAATTCAAGCCTAGAGTTCTAACTTTCAGGGAAGAAAGGTCATAACCAATTAAAGTTAACTTCCCTGAAAGTTGGAACTCCCTAGGATTGAATTTGTAGGAGCAGTATTGAAA
Organism: Lepisma saccharinum; assembly: GCA_022664845.1. Lineage (NCBI taxonomy): Eukaryota > Metazoa > Arthropoda > Insecta > Zygentoma > Lepismatidae > Lepisma > Lepisma saccharinum. The sequence continues at coordinate 21,246 of JAGDQP010030390.1, read as the reverse complement.
TTTCATGCAACGATAAAACTACATTAGACATACGGATGTAGTGCTGCCATCCTTTGTTAGTGATCATTGCTTTACATTAACCTTAATTCATACAAACCATACAAAAAGAACCTTATATAACAGTTAACACTGAACATAATGCTTTATTGAGTAGTGTTGTTTTACCACCCTCATTTTCTAAGTAACATTATACTTGAACATTGGATGGAAGCAATATTATAAAATTAATTCTCTGCGTATTTTCCATTACGTTAACAACAATTATTCGCTACCCTTAGAGGGCTCCTCGCTCCAGTCCCCCCATTTTTAACGTTTTTCAAAATATTTAAAAAAAAACTAAGAGTACTATCAAATATAAATTCATAGCGCACTAGAACTTACAAATTATTATGAAATGCAATGGACAGGGATCTTGAAATCTTGTCGATTGATGAGCGCTCAGACTTCAATTAAATAATGACGTCATAATATTTGAAAACGTATAACTTGTCAATGGACACGATCTCGAGATCGCTGCCCATTGCATTCCATAGTAATTCGCCTAAGTTCTAGTGCGCTATGAATTTTCATTTTTGATAATACTCTTCGTTTTTGAAATGTTTTGAATAATATTAAAAATGGGAGGCTTGGAGCGAGGAGCCCTCTTTACAGACTCTGGGGATGTCATATTATTAAATATTTCTTAATCCCAAAACGCAAACGCATTGCCAATTTACAGTCATTTCACATAACTTAGGCGTTAACAAGCGACTTCTTTACAAAATAACTTTAAATGTATTTGAGAATCAACTACAAATAATAAGATATATACATCATATATGAAATAGGTGATAATAGGATGATATAGGTGATGCCATTAAAATTTTCGGAAACTAAAAGAAGAAAATACACTGATGGACTTCATGTTCTCTGAGGGTTCCCCCTAATCATCTCAACTAACAACGAACACTCGCCAGGTGCCAGAGACAGATTTTGTAGAAAATTCGTGTGTATGTACAGTGCCTAGGTAAACCTTCACAGCCACAATTATAGGTGCTGTCGTCAACAAATAATGACAAGGAGACCTGAGAAAGATGGAACGTACAGAACAAGTAAATCGAATACAGAGCACGGAAAACGCCTTTTCTTCTATAAATGTTATATATATTGAAAGCAAATGGCTATTAATGGATACCGAACAGGAGGTATGACAACAATGACCGCCATCTTGAAAGCGGTAAACTTGACTATGCTTCAAAATATTTAAACAGTAAATGAGCCATGTGACATATCAATCTGTGCTGAAATGTAAAAAAAAAAAAAAAAAAAAAAAGTTTTGCCATAACTCTTAATCCTGTACGAGAAAATTACCTGAATGCGTGAGTCGAATGATGAAAAATCATTTTTTATTGAAACAGTTGAACGAACAAAAACAAAACAGCTACAAAAGAGGCACCGATATTATGTTAGGGAATATGATCCTCATACCCGCAAAAATGATCTTCATGGTCTGTCCAGTATCCATTAATCGCCATTTACTTTCAATATGTGTAACAGTTAATAAAAGAAAAGGGGTTTTCCGAACTCTGTATTCGATTTACTTGCTCTCTAGCTTCCATCTTTCTCAGGTCCCCTTGTCGTTATTTGTTGACGACAGCACCTATAATTTTGGCAGTGAAGGTTTACCTAAGCACTGTACCTACATACGAATTTTCATCAAAATCAAGCTCTGTCGCCTGGCGAGTGTTCCTTTTCCTTGTAAGCATATTTTACTCGAAAGCGGACTAGTGGTAGGCTATTTTGTTACCCTTATGATTAGAACTGCGTATTTTATATGAAGACATTTCTTTACGCGAACTACATGAAATTTAAAAATAGTGCAAGAATGAATACCAAGATCATGAGTGGACAGTCAATAGTATATTTCCTCTTATTAAACTACGCGTAACGAATTCAAAAATCACCTATATTGCACATTGCAGCATATCAAACTACTACGTTCTCCGCGCGAAAAAAAAAAAATCTGTTCTTTCTTTCGTCAGCGCTGCTTCTGAAAATTCATAAATATACTTGGTAAGATAAATGCTAGGATTAAAACCGTAATTTTGTTCCAGCGCTTTTCACTCTGAATTTATTTATGGCCTTTAGGCATCTATCGGTTTCAATGCTATTTGGACTGAAATCTCAACTAGTTTTCTTAATAAAGAGAGTAAATACGCTCGGAGGGCAAGCGTATAAAAAAAGTAGGACTCGCCCTATAATTCTGCCCCCTGCAAAGTTGAAAGTTTCAAATCGCAAAGCTCTTCGCTCCTTAATCTAGGAGCATCTCCCGCAAATATTTTAATGTGGAAGGTTAATTGTTAATTAATTAATCTTTGTGTTTATATATTTGTACATGTGTAAAATTGTAAGGACGAAAGTAAAATAGAGGTTAAAGCAGTTGCATATCATATTGTCACAACCTACTCCGATAAACATTGAAATTTTGTTTCTCAACTGATTTTTAAATGTTGCCGAGAGAACGGTGCTGTATGAGACTATGACTGAATGTGTTGCTAAACATGTTGATCGAAATGTGCATGAACTTCAGAAATATGTGCTATGTGAATAAATATACGTGCTCAAATAAAATTATTGGCCCTGTTTTGTGTGTGTAATTATGAACCTAAAAATAGTGGGGAGTACCAAGTGAAGAAGTTGTAGTATATGGAATCTTTATTATTTACGTATCCTGAGTAAATATTTAGGATACGTAAATAATAAGATTCCATATACTACCACTCCTACGCGACTCCTATTATTTTCTTTGTTTCACAACAGGTTACAGAGTGAGCAGAAGTTGACAAAAAAGTTAAATATTACACACTAGATTATGATCTGCATTTGTCTGCTCTCTGATACATACACTTCGATATGTCAATTTTTTATATTTTGTTTTCTTTTACTTTTCTCTCTTAAAGCGATAACATTGATGATATCTGCTAAAATGATGCCGACTACGCAAATTATCTACGCAGTCTCCTACCAAAATTAGTACTAGGGGCAAACTTGCAGAGAAAAGGAAGCCACAGTGTGAAATTGATTACCTTAATTGCTTGATCCTGAAAGTATTAACAACATACTTTCTCTAATATTCAAATACGTTCATAGTATACAAATGGCCACTTTTCACGACCAAAAGTTGTACACTTCCAACATTATAGTGAAATAAAAACACGTAAATGTTCAGAGATTACACTAACGATAATGGTAATCTACCCATATTAAAGTATATCTTTCAGTCATTCTCGTATATTAATTTCTATAAAAAAAAATTATAACAAAACACAATTCTTTCACATTATCTATGATCTGCAATACGTTGTCAACCCATTCTATTCGTATTACGGTTTCTGTTTCACTTTCAAATTGGACTTTCACTTTTATCTTTTAAAGTTAAAAAACAAAATGTAACTCAATATTAAAGTCACATTTACAATCTGAAAATACACCACAATTATTCCATATCACACAATAATAATGATAGTTTCTGTGTTGTGTTAGCTGACATATTTAAACCGTAGAGACTTTTATAGCACACAAACGGATTAAGTTTGCTTTTCACGATAGATGAAAGTTTCTGAGCACATGGAATGTCATAAAAGGACAAATAAGCAGTAAGCCTTATCGTATCATCATCATTACTAATAGGTTTTCCTGTCACATACTGCTTCAGCAAAGGAAACAAATCTTTTTCCCAACCTTCCAGTTTACGTTCCACTTGGTTGTACACTGACAAAGCGAAGTCCGGAGAGATAAGAGGTACTGTCATCTTCATGACAGGATTTTCCCTACTATTAGTGGATTTCCAGGTGAGAATCTGGGCAAAGAGAATTTTCAATTGCCACATTAAGAAAACTACAGGACTCGCTTCCAAACTCTGGAGAGCCTTTAGAAAAGTGATCCAAATTGATAATATACCTGGTTTATCTTGTGTAACACACTCATACACTAACGTTGACAAAATCTGTACCAATTGCTTCTCTACATCGGTACAATGTTTACTGTTTTCCAAGAAATAGTGGGTGAAGTTTACCATCGTTGGATCAGATGAGAAATGGAACACCGAGGCAGGAGAAACAGACCAACAGGTAGCCTTTTCACACGTCAGCGTCTGGGCAAGTAAGCTTCGAAAACCTTGTGGATCTTCTAAATACGATAAACATCCTGCTTTCTGTTTTACATCTAAATAGCCGTTGTTTTCCAGCAAATTTTGAAGCTGTTCCCAGTTGGAACCTCTAGCGAATGTGATAGTCCAGTATCTATCATCTTCAATTCTAACTTGTTTTAGTCTACTTAATTCTGGAAGTAGGCATGGCGCACAAAGTTTCACACTTTGGTTCTTATACCATTTCGTGTCCAAGTACACTACAGATAAACAAACGTAACACAGCTGACCTGTATCAATATCACGTGGAATTAAGAGACGTGGTTCCACAGCCAGAACGTAAAGATGTCGAAAAGCTTGTAAATGATATCTGTTGTCATTACTATGCGTCGGAAATTTTGGGAAAAAAGCACAGATCATAGCTGCAAGCGCTGAAGGTGATGTAGATAAGGTATAGCGCCCTCCGCCAAGAAACAGTAATCCTAGAGCCATGTGCGTAGCAAGATGAGATCCATAAGTCACTACGCTATTCAATGGTCCAACTCGTGATCTCAAGTAGCGACAAATACGAAGAACTTCTAACTCTCCGGTGCCAGCCATAACCATAGCTAATGAAAGAACAATAACGTTTAGGCAAGTTTCAATGGTTGATTTTCCTGCTAACTCTGCAATTGATTTGGCTGAGAGTGACGTGAACATCTTTGCATATTTGAGTAAAGTTGCAAAAGCTTGGTTATTTGCCGAACCAGCAAATCGCAATCCCAAAGCCATGCATGCTCCAGCAAGGATATTACAGTACGCTTGATTCATGGTTTCATAATCCACGTTCTCTACCATATCTGTTCTTGGTTTGCATAAACAATAGGGACGTATTGTTTCCGGAACATGAGACTCGACCCATTCTGAAGTAGGAAGGATTTCATCCCACAAGATCAATCCTCTAGCAACAACACGAAGTAACAAGAAGTCTGGTCGCACAAAGTCCAGAAGGTACTGTGTATCTGGAGGCCTCATCCATTCAGCTACAGCCTTGTTTCCTGTATGAAAATACATCATTCCAAGAGCCAATGTAGCTCCTGGACTTGTAACATCGATGTTTACGGCATCACCTTCGCGGATCTGATAGCTGGGGGATTTGTACTTCTCCTTCTGCGAACCTGTCAACGGTCTTCTATGTCCACCAACCATGTAATAGTGTAACATATCGGGAATTGCTAAATCAGCTAAACCCGAAAGTTTCGATCCTTGACCAAAAATAACTAATCCCAGGGCTAATCCAGCTGCCAGAGAATAGGACTCCCTATCGACACTGTTTTCCATTTCAGGCCCTGGAGGACGACCAATTTCTGAGAGCAGAACCTCAGCTATATGACGATGCGCCGTTCCCTCATACACTAACCCTACTCCAAGTAGTGCTGCCACTTGGATGTTTTGTGGTATGTCCAACTCAATCGAGGTTGGTGGCAACAAAGCCTCAACGTGAATACTTAAAAGTTTAGTTGTAGCTACATCCATTGTTCCTCTCTTTGTGGCAGCAATTCCCAAAAGCAGTCCAACACTTGTCATCTCATGGCACTTCACTAAATATTCATATGTACTCATCACAGCCAAATTTCCTAAGTGTCCATTAAGACCCAGCGCCATCAGGAACCCTGCATGCTCTGTAGGCACTTCACTATTTCCTTTGGGTTTGTTGTAAATAATCCATGTGGAATCTATGTCGGTTGCACTAGGACTAATGCGAAGACCTGCTGCTACACCGTTATGAAACAAAGGCCACAGATTCATGTTAGGAACTACCTCAATATGTGTCAGATCTACTGTAGTGCCCCGTGGAGGAGCTTTTCCTGTAAGGCATAAACGTGGGATAGGAAGTGGCTCAGTAATTACAGGTGCTGCTGTTCGTAAAGTGAACATTCCCCGTCCAACAACCAAAGCCATCGTTCTGGTACAAAGAGCATAGAGGTGCTTCTCCTGCTCCTCTATAAACTCATGATCGGATACTTCTGGTCTCTGAGTGATTGCAATTCTCACTGGATGAGAGGACTGCAACAAACGACGAACTTCAGCCACTCGATGATCCTTATTGAAGCGCAACTTAAGTATTTCCATATCCATTCCCTCCATCCCATCATCCTGTTCGTCCGATATTCTTCCCGTCTTCCGAGCATCTATGTTTCCACATGGAAGATTTGACAAACTCGTAGGTCTGACTTTTGCTTGCTTTGGATGACACTGGGCTGCTAGATCCTGACGAACAATAAGCCGATATGCCGACTCTGGCCAATCTGGCGGTGGATCCTGGCGGCATTGATAAATTGCACTGTTGAGAAGTAGCGCGACACCTGCAGGTAAAGTCTGTATATCTCTGGGAGTCATTCCCATTTCCGACATTAGAAGGACGACCTTTTCTGGAATTGAACTGATATTATCTTTAATCACAACTGAAGACGGTGGAAGTTTCTGTTCTGTATTTTCCCTTTTCGGCTGTATGCATTGTATAAATGAATCCAGAGATAGGTTTCCACCAGTCTCGTTAAATAAAAGACTTACTAATTGGACGACATCTTTTGAGCGTCTGTTAATTTGATGAATGTATGGATATGGCGCAGGTTGATGATTTAGCAGCACCGAATAAATGTGATTAAATATACTAGGTGGCTCAGAGGACATAAATGTGGGTTTTTGCAATTTAGATAAATCTTCATCTGAAATTTGACTTTTTCGCTGCCCAAATAATGGACAATGTCTGGGAAAATCTCTCCAATAATGATTCACATATGACTCTAGTTTCAAATCAAATGCCAACTGATGTAACAATTGAGCTAACAATGGTAAAGTTTCGATCAACAGCAAATTTAACTTGAACTCCTCGTACACCAAATGAAGTGAAAATAAAACAAGTGGAATGTGCTGGTAAAAGGCTGAATCTGAGCTTACTCGTCCGGATGGGTTAGTCTCCGACGCCAGGTATGTGGGATGTACTTGCAAGCCTAATAGAGCTGTAATACCACTTCCCACAGATTTATGATGTTTAGAGGCCAGTAAGTACTCCCAATCTTCTTCTGACCCACAATCTAGTGTTCGTTTCTTCTTTGTTACAATTACTGGGCTACAAGATCCTTCGGGTTCTTGATGAATGGATGGTAATTTTTCTACATCATAGCCCATCAGTTCAAACAATACAACGATAAACATTTGCCATTCCGCTACTTCGGATATGTTTTGCGTGCCTGGTGCATTTCGCACTCCATACCATTTTATAAACAACTGCATGGCAAGATCATGTTGCAATACAGTTTTCAAAGCAGAAAGACAATCTGAAACCAAACGCGACGAGCATAATTGGGGAATTGATAAGCGATAATACGATCCATTACTATACTCCAATGTAACCCTGTTCCCGACAGAATCTCTAAGCCTGACAAGACCTGTTTGTGAAGAACATTCATCAAGTGAAGATGTATCAAGATGAGAAGGTGTGTGACTGGTATCTGCCACAACTGGTGACAATAAATGCACAGATTCATCAAAATTGGGTTCCATTGCCGATGCTGGGTGATTTGACAATAAGCTACTTCTCTTCGGAAACGGCGACAGAAACTGGTTAAAGGAGATATAAGATGGTTGAAGCACAGCAGCAGCGATGCCTGGAATGTAGACTTTGCTTATGAAATTCAAACCCGAATAGAGCACGACTGAGCCAGTCAGATCCACAATAGCTATCATATGTTGTAAGGGTAAATTTGCAGCATGTCTAGCTGCAATAGTACTAGATGCACCAAATGTTAGTCTTTGGGCATTGAGGTTATTATCCTTCAGCTGAACACATACCAGTTGAAACTGCGACTGAACAAGGTAACACAAAAATGTCTGGCCTGTGAAATTAGTGCTCAAGAACACCTCACTAGCACATCCCGATGCCATATCTTTCACAAAACTTTGGGCCTCTGTCCATTGATGTTCAAAGCAGATCTCAGGGAGGAGAGGTTTTGCATCCATTTCTGAAGTTTCAATCGTAAAATATGAAGACAGAGCTTTGTCATGATGGGAGACACTTACAGCGGAATGCGAAACACTAGGTCCCGCTAAAGGACTACGGATTTTCTGGATAGCTCGAGCTACCCAGCCCTGTGGTGATGATGATAACATAAGTCGATTCGTGTCACAAATACTTGGCGATTGGCACCGACTAAGGGCTGCCATTGGACTTTGAGCTCGAGACGTCTGAACCGAATTTGAATTATTGTTTACAACAGCTGAGCGAGTGTCGTAGAGATTATATAAATTTGGGAATCTATCTCGTGATGTTACAAGGCTAGAAAGATGCGATTGAACGCTGGCATATGCTTGTGTTGAACTTGTCAGGTTACTTCGAACACTGTCTGAAACCTGCGTATCTTCTACACAATGAGAGGGTTCCATTCTAGTAGTAATATTTTGATTTTCTTCTGGCAGTAATTTTCGAATTTTCCACACACTGTGAAGACCAGTTTTCGAGTCGTATGTCATGCATATCGATGGATTATCACTAGTAAATACAACTTTATGAGAAGAGTCAGTAATATATGACAACGGAAAGCCAATTTTTTGTGAAACCACTGGCGCAATTTCATCTAACGGATGCGACAATGAAAACACTGTTGGAACTTGCCCACATTCCACACCGTGCAAGCTGTGGCAATCTACAGGATCGTTTACTATATTACAATTGATTGCCTCCAATAAAACACCGAATTTCGTAGGCCAAATGCTTTGGACTTCAAAGGGTAAAGACGTCACATAATCTTTCCCATCAAGAGTGTAAGTACTAACGTTGTTATTGTCAACCACACAAACACAATGCATAGGTTCACCTTTCGGTTCCTCGCTAAACGGGCCATTAATTAAAGAAGAATTTTCGGTAGAACAATAAAATGTGCACCACAAAGCATGCTGAATGACATTTTCACTTGTATAACACCGCAACACGGCTCTATTTTCGCCGGACACTATGCCATGACTCCATACTACTGTTTTACCAGATACATACAGCTCATCCTCATATTGATGTTCTCCGTTTGTACCTGATTTTATTGTCCACCATTCTTTGTTGCTTTCTGATATGGCCACTTGACTCAGTCGGTGCAGAAGAAAAGACTCCGGCTGGAGCTGTGGATGAGTGGATGGTAGCACAACTTCCCCTGGGTGCCGCTCCATATGCTTCCGACCATGAGGAGCAAACACCTGGGGGTCGGAGGCTGAAATCATTATTTCCTTCTTCTCATCCAGATTTGCTGACACGAAGTAGAGCGACCTGAAACGACAAACAAAGAAGAATTTATATACTTTGTATAAAAGCATGTTGTGCTTCGAGACAATACAATTAAATATATGTACTTACGTAGTCTTGAAACACGTATATAATCCTACACTTTTATCCAATATAAAATCCACGTGTATTCAATTTTTCCATCCACATGTCAAGAACATACATTCATTGGAAATGCTTAATCAAAGTTAGCGATTGTGATAACTATGAAAACAAATTACTAAAACAAATGTAGTTTTCAAAAGAGCAAATCCACATTTACTATTTATTTGACATTCTCAATACAAAAATAATAAAAATGCACACATAGATAACACTTCACTTCTATCAGAAACACAAAAGTACAGACTGAATCACTTATAAGATCAAAACCAAGACTCACAACTGAAATTCTTGATATCAGAATAAAATTGTGAACCAAAGCAGAAAAATCAAATTGATGACCATGCAGTATACATAGAGTACAGCATGGTATGTTTTTATTAACATTTACAGCAGATTTACTTTCTTTTGCATTTGCCCTTCCAAATGTAGTAATTCTTTCCTTTGTTTCTCAGCACATTTTCGGAGAATATTAAACTTTGTAAGAAGTTCGAAATACAATTTCTTCTTTATTACTTCCGCTAACTAATTTGCTTCTCTTTCGAAAGCAATACTTGCGTCATGCAACTTCTGTAGCTTTTAACTTATTTAAGTAAATTGTCATACAGGTCTTTTCTCTAATAAAAATCCTGGTCTAACAAAAAAAAAAAAAAAAAAAAAA
>JAGDQP010030390.1:0-10946 GCA_022664845.1 Lepisma saccharinum | reverse complement strand
CTATTTCACGACTGCTGGAGACGTAAGTACTTTAGAAGTTATAGAGTACTTGATTTTCTATGCTTTCATGGTCACTTTTTCAAGGAAAACAATGAATTTGATAGAATAAGATAATTTAAAAATGTTATCAATTCCCAGTAATCCTCCATTCTCCAGTCATTTTGTCCCGTATATCTTTCTCAAAACCTTATTTTCAAACACTCGTAATTTATGCTCATCTGCTAGGGTCGTACTCCCAACTTTCGCAACCGTGAAGCATTACGGGCAGAATAACTGTTCTGTATATTTTCGATTTCCTTGATATTAATCGAGATGATTAGAATAGTTTCTGACATAAGTTGCCCGATACGAAGCGAATTTTTATTTCTTACGTGACCTCGTTTTTGCTTGTTACATATGCTCCCAAGTATTGAAATTTGTTTACTTTCTCTATGATCTCATCCCTAATCATTATATTTTTATTTCCTTCATTCAATGTATTTCGGCTTATTATCATGTATCTTGTTTTCTCTATGTTTACCCGTAGGCCTATTTCATCGCTCACTTCTACAAAGACTTATGAGTTGTTTGTAGTGCATCTATATCGTTCCCTATTAAATCTACATCATCCGCGTATATGAACAGTTGGTTCAAACCATTCAATGTTAGTCCCCTTTTGTCATCTTTTTATTTTTAAAATCGAATATTCTAACGCAAAGTTAAACACTAGTGCTGATAAGGCATCACCTTGTTTCAATCCGTTTCGAATCTATCGGACGTATTATTACCTATCCGTACTCTGCTTATGGGGCCGCTGAGATACATCCTCATTAGTTAAACACGTTTTTTTCGGAATTCCAAATGGTATAAGGATACTGTGTAACTTTTCCCTTTTGATAGAATCATAAGCCTTCTTAAAATCAATGAATAGCTGGTGAACAGTCCCATTGTATTCCCATTTCTTTTTCCAAGATTTGTCTCAAGGCGAAAATCTAGTCCAACGTGAATTTATTTCTTCTAAAAATTATTTCATCTACGTATACACTTAGGCATGTTAACAGCATATTACTTAATACTTTGTAACAGGTTGGAAGTAACGGGATTCCGCGGTAATTATTACAGTATGATTTATCGCCTTTTCAGGTAGATTTCGAAGAAAATATACCTATTGAGATCGGTACGATATGAAAGTGTGTGTGTATATATATATATATTAACACGCTAGCGGCCATAATTTTGAAGATATTTGAACCAAATTTTTATATGTTGTTTCTAGGCTTAATAGCTCGGTTAAGTTCGTTAATGAGCAAAATCGGTCGACAATTGGATCCAAAATGGCCGCCGAACCCATTGTTGTATAGAATACACAGCCTAAACCGCTGTTGCTATTGAAATCAAATTTGGCATAAAGGTACAACATCACTTTATGAAACTGTTACCTAATGAGTTCAAACACGCCATCTTGGATCCAAAATGGCGGACCTAAAAATCCATTTTCCACACCGTTTGAGCTAGAGATACGAAATGTGGCATAAAGGTGCATTATGACGAGTAGCTTAGGGAAATATCACAACCTTTGGGAAAAGTCGCCATCTTGGATCCAAAATGACCGCCCAAAATCCCATTTTGCACACCGTTTGAGCTGGATAAATGAAATTTTACTTGAAGTTGTACTATCACAAGTAGGTCACGACAAAATAAGAAAACTTTCAAAAAGTCGTCAACTTGGATCCAAAATGGCCGCCCCGAAAACCCAATTTCCAAATCATTGAAGGCAGAGAAACGAAATTTTCAATGAAGGTGTAAGACCAAGAGTAGGTTACGTACAATAAATGGGGCAAATCTTCCCTTTGGGGGCGCAGCCAACCGTGGGAGGGTGAAGATGTACTCCGTGGTGGTGTAGTGCTGGAGGGAGATTTTGGTTAAGATAAAGGAGGCGCATCCTCTCAAAAGCACTGAAGTTGGGGGGCGAGCCCCGGCTCCCAGCGAAGCTTCGAAATCTACCTCAGCCTGTAGGCCTACCGAAAGGGATTTTTTTATAAATCAGAACTATTATTGAGGTTTTCCATTTCTATGGAAGCTCCTCCTTTATTCATACAGCACTTCGGATAGAATATTGTCTATTTCTGGTGATTTTGAAAATTTTCAATTTGTTTATTGACATTACGACCTCGATCTTGCTAGGTTCGGGCATCTACGGTCCTGCTGTGTAAATTTCAAATTCATCTGTTTGTTTCTCGTTGTTTACATTAAGAAGTCTGTCGAAATAACTTTTCCACACATCGCCAATTTTAGTTGGATCCGCCTGAAGATCTCCACGTTCATTTCTAATCATCTCCAACCTCGGCTGGTAATCTTTTCTTAACGAATTTGTTCCTCTGTATAGATCTCATATGTTATTTGCCTTCCCGTTTTCCTATATTTCCCGAATCTTCTGTTAGATATTCCCGCTTTTTGTTTCTAAACCCGCGTGTGGCGTAGCGTTTCACGTTGCTGTAGTGGTTGGTATTTGCTTCGCTTTTATTAATAGCCATCGTTGTCTTGCTTGTTTTCGTTCCTCATGAAGCTTAAGGCATTCTTCATGAAACCAAGGTTTGTTTTCCTGCTGTTTCTTGTCATCTACACGTTCCTTCGCTGCGCCCATCACTGTTTCACAAATTGCCTCCCACATGTTACATCAATTTCATTATTAATATCATCTTTACTATTACTCGAGTCGGCTAAGATTTCGAACCTGTTTGAGAGTTCAAGTTGATAATCTGCTTTTATGCTCGGATTATTTAATCGTTTAACTTCGGATTTAAGTTGTTTTGATCCTTTGCTTTCTCTGTTCAAGATGCATAACATTTCACTCACTTTTGGGATCACTAACTGATAGCCGGTGTCACCTTCCGATCTTCTGTAAGGCCTAACGTCCATTATGTTAGCGTGTCTCGGCGAAATACATATTTGTGTTCAAAGTACGTGCTCTTTACTAGTAGGTTTTTCGAAATCGCGAAAGTTATCAGTCTTTCTCCATTGTTGTTGGTCTTTTTGTGAAGGATGTATTTGCCACGGAACACAATTTTCGTATTATACTTCGGTAATCGATCAAACAGCCTTTCTAGCTCACAGTAGAATGTACATGTCGTTTCCATCAGCCTCTTCGGTCGGAGCATAGACATTTAAACCGTGCTGCAGCATCGAGTACGTATCGTAACATAGTTTTTCGTTTACGAACTCTATATTCTGAATCGCCGGAAAGATTCTTAATGAGAAATCCAGTTCCGAAATTGTGTGACTGAGTTTCCTGTACTAGTAAATGCATTTGCCCTATCGGATGCTGTCTTGGCCCTACCACTGGACTTCTTGTATCGCTAATGTCCAGTTCGTACGTTCCCTGTTCCTATTCTAAAATATTTTTTAATCCTGTTCTTGGATCCCCCTGAATCAGTCCCCACCCAGAGATCCGAATGAGGAACTAGTTTATATCCAGAATATTTTATCCCACGGGACTCCATGAACTATTTCTTGACGATTTAGTGGTGCATAGTTGCCAGCTCTACAAGCTCGCAGTAAAGGCAAAGTCCATATCTGAGTCTTGTCAATGTCATTTATCTTCAGCCTCAGCGTGATAATGGTGAAGCTGCTTCCCTTCCATCATAATATTCTTGTTTGGGGTTATCTTCCCGGGCAAGTGACGTTTGGACGCTGCCGTTTGGGGTTGGACGTTTGGGCGCAAAGTATTTGTATTAGGAGTACGTGCTCCTTCTTTCATAAACAAAGTTGTTGCGTAGCTTGGCTAAGAAGTTCAATGAAATTTGGTTTAACACGGAAATAGTTTCAAATAAAATTTTTATGATTGCGCATTAGTAGTGTGTGTTTATGTATGTTGTCATATAAACAACTCGTGCCGAAACGTCCTTCTCCGATCTTCTCCTTTGTAGATCCCTCTATGAACTGCAAGGCAGCAGTACTGGTTTCAGTCCGACCCGAAATATTTCCGGTACCCACCATATCTGGGCCGGGTTCCCTTATCCGCCACCTGAGGAGGCATCTGGTGGGAGACCAGTAACTCCAGCGCGGTCTCTCGTAGACTACATATTATTTAATATTAATTTTTGAAGATTCTATTACTATTATGAGAAATAACATTCGAAACGTATATGACTTTTCTTTTTGTCCCCCTTGTCGTGAGCCTGCGTTATATATGGCCACAGTCACCACTGACTGTCAGTCAACTGTTTACAACTATTAACACAGGGTTCTTAACGTTCAACTGTTCCTAGCTTCACACAAATTTCTGACTATTCAATACAACCGTAGCCAAAAGGGTTACCTCAGCTCTTTGTGAACCGCTACGCCCTTCGAATACAACCATTGTGAAACTATAACTAATCCAGAAACTTAACACTTCAAACAAAGTTTTCGTACAAGGGTTAACAAAGGAACACTTTAATGCTACGTACCAGTGGGCAAACTAATTTTGGAGGTCCTTTGTGTGAGAAATATTTACAAATTTGAACTTTATTCATAGTCTTTAGGCATTTATGGATCATGTCGTGAATAGGTTTGGGAAAGGACGAGTTAACGAGTTGGCTAGAGTCCAAGTTAAGTGTATCATCCCGGCATTTGCCTGGTATTACTTAGGATTGTCAACCGATTGAACACCGGACCTCCCGAACTAAGCTACGCCCGCTCGGTACGAAAAAATATTATAAAAGTATTTTGAACCCAAGAAATTGGCTAACTTATTATATATATTGCACAACGGTACTTTCCTAGTCAATTTTTTCTGCATACGCCTAGTAAATCATTTTGAGTAAACTTTAGATGTGTGGTCAATAAATTATTATTATTTTTCGTTAGAATTAAGAATTCCCATTTTTCACAGGCCAGTTTCACCTTGCCAGAAGGAAATGAACTTGGGAACTCTGGAGAAAAGGATATCGAAACATTGGCGCAGAATTTATAAAGGACCAACTGTGGTTTTTAGCATAGACTATGAGAAAGTAAAGCAAAGCATTCTTCACCAATTGTATTAATTCAAAGTGTTTGGCAAAGGGATGAAATAGGCGAACTTTGAGCAAAGTTGTATCAAAGACAGATATTCGATTTTAGGCAACTTGTTTCGTACTGCGTCAGTGTTAACTGTGTCAAATGTTTCTTGCAAGGGAGTTTAATTTACCTAATTAAGACCAACTTGAGGTCACCAATGGGGTCGGACTAATTTAATGTTTATTAACATGAATGGTCCATCATTAGAGGATTCTGCTCCATCCGCAACAGTGGACAATTGATATTTTAGTGCTAAAACTACAAGACATATGCATGGACATAGAACACACACTGCTAATTTGTAAAATTTCACTCTTGTTGGCTTAAATTACTTTAATCCTTGATAGATAGTTTGTACTTTTTATACCAGTAAACTATAATTTACGGCCAAAACATGGAGACCTATGCATCAAATTGTATTTGTTTCACTGTGGCGTTTGGTTTTCAGAACCGGCGTCTAGGTCAGAAGAAAATTTTTCGAGCCCTGCACATAAGAGTAATACAACAGGACAAGTTACTGAAATGCATGGTACTATATTGTTACTTAAGAACGGTCTTCAATCGCAAACATGGCGTATCCACTAGTATCCCTTCGCAGTATGGGAGACTGTTATGAAAAGAATAATCACATCGTTGTTAAAAAAAAAAAAAAAAAAACCTTAGATAACCACTGGTATTGTGCTTGCGGGAAAAATTACTGACTCGTAAACTATACCTGGATTTTCTCAATGTTCGAAAGTGACTGTTCCATTGTACTGCATGGGAATAAATTCTACTTTCGAGGCACCAATTTTCGACACGTACTGACCCATATATAAGCCTTACACTACTTATTCCCTTGTAAATAATTCTCACAGACACTTCTATAAACACTTAACGACAGCGAGCAGCAAGCCACGTGTCTTTATTATCTCGTTAAATAATACACACTCGAGTTTATCAATACATACAAATATGGTGGCATACGGAGGAAGACTAATGGCGTCACTTCGTATTATGAGTGACACGTATGTTGCTACAAAAATCAAGGACAATGTGGAGTGAGCGAAGACGGGTTAGTTAATCGGAATAAGGTTAGATTTATTTTCATTATATACGCGATGCACAAGACGTTCAATACTCACTTCATGGTCTCGTACACAACACGGAAGCAGAAGAATAATTCCACGTACTATTTTCTCTTTTAATCTTATTTTACACTTCCATGACTCGAAACTTTCAATAATTTCACACACGTTGGAAACATAACATTTCAGGTAAGGTGCAGCGTATGGTAGTCAAGAAATCTAAGTGTTCAATTCCTACCGGGGTCTCTTGAACGGGGTGGTTCGGAGTCTACTCCAAAAACTATACGTGTCGTCCTTAGTAGCTCACCAGCTCGTTCAGGACGTTAATAATAATCCAATCAATCAAGAAATGCAATACTTGCAACGTGTGTGGAAGTTAAACGAAGTTTTTGAGTCATGGAAGTGAGAATGAAAGAGCGGAAAGTATGTGAGGCTATTTAGCTCCCTCCGTGTTGGGGGCGAGCTCATGAATGTAAACGTCACGTGCACTGCGTATAATGAAAAATAATCTAACCTGTCTTTTAGAATTGGGCAAAAATAACAACTGTTATTTTATAACAGTTTAGACACAACAGCAAAAATTGTTAATCTGGCTGCCAAACTCTTGTTCTACGATAATTCTTGTTTCTACCACCGCACAGTGGTCCAGAATACCCGAAAAGCTGGTCATAACTCACTATGCTTCCTGGGACATCTGTGGTGCTGTTTTTGTAAATAAAAATTGTGTTTTAGCATAGATATAGATATATGAGTAACGAGAAGGTTATATTTTGTGGGTGATTAAAAAATAACTTTGCCATTTATAAGTGAAAAATTTATAAATACAAATATGCAACATAGAACATTACACTCTGAACAGTGACATCTAAATGAGAGTCAACTGGCAAATGTGAAAGGAATGAAGCTTCCGTACATCTTTGACTAGTTCTTCCTTGCGTCTATCGTGGATACGTTGTAGAAGAGATTATATACAGGGATCAAAAGTGGCCAAAATCTGGAACAATATGTCAGCCACTGTGTTTCTTCCTAGCTGGTTCGCGAGTGGTGCTCCCTGTACTGCTTTAAATATTTATTTTGTATCTTTTTAAACCTCTTCAGGCATTTGTGAGATGATAAAAGACCTGCGTACCAGGATCTTGTAAACAGTGACAGGTATCAGTTACCAGGAAAAGATGTTTATGGACAGAAGTTACATTCTGATGGTAAGAGATCTTCTCTTTCTGTTCCACCTCCCTGTTGAAGAGTGTTCATATCCGAGGGCATTTCTTTCATATTTTGCACTTCAAGCGCTGCCAGTGCTACTGTCTCTTTCTTGATTTGGATCATTAGTGGTCGAAAAAAGCGAGCTGAGAATGTGCGTCGGTTCTCTCATAAGATAACTTCGTTGTTTCTGGATTCATAATAGAGCTAAAGAAGTAATCAGAGTTACTAGCAAAATCCTCCAAGAAAATTCCAGGTTTTCAAATAATCTTCCGTTTCCAATCTCTATTTCTTTAAATATACATGTACAGCTTTCCAGGAAAAAAAAAAAAGTGCAGGTGTAGAAACTTCTGGTGCAATTTTCGCTAACTACTAAAATTTAGAACACCCTTTAGACGAACAAACCACCATATAACATTCATCGGAATACTACAACTAGCAGCAGAGATTTCAAATATTTTATGAATTCACCTCAGTTCTTGGCCAAATTCATGCAGTCAATAAAATTTCAAAGGCCAGATTCACAGGACCACTTTACTTTCAAGTTTCGAATAAAATAAACCAAAATGAAATATCTGGTATACTCTTCAAACCATGTCCACCATTCTTGTGCTGTTCAGTAACTTTCTCTTGTTCTTTCCTCGACATCCTCTACAGTCTACAGCTCTCTTTCTGCGCTGCTTTGCACACTGAGTACGCATTATGAGCAGAATACATCAAAGATCTGTTTATCTCAAGACACTCTAATCCCCCTGATGACCACATTATCATATATCTGTCTCCGGGCAACTAAGGACTCTTCATTTTGGTTCCCTATTAAAGATTCTTTGTTAATAGAGAATCCTCTTTCAACATTCGCATTGCCATGAGATAGCACACACACTAATCACATAACTCTGATACTTTCAACATCATGTGCTGTAATGAACAGATCGTTCCAGAAATGATCCCCATACTTTTCCAGGGTGGCCACTTTTTCCGGATTTCAAAACTCACTGACTTTTTAGTTACCTGTTCGTAGAAATGGAACGTTTATCCACTTTGGAAGCTACTACTCATAACATAACAAAGAACACGTTAGTACACAACCACTGCTCTTCTTTTTTTTTTCTGAGGTAAAAATGGATGTAAAGTATTTTTCTGAGGATGAGAATAAAATTTTTATACTTTCAAACGTGAGTTTCAATTTTGTGTTTAAAAAATGACACCCTAGAGCCTCATTATAGTGCCCCTGGGGTCAACTTAAAAATTTCAAATGGTAACTCTTACATGAAGTAATATTTTCGGATCCTAGAGAAACAATGTCACTCAAGGAGTTTGGGAGCGGAGCCCTCATCGAGTGAAAGTACGGAGCCTGCGGGGCACCGAGTGGTGTCAGGAGGCGGAGCTCCCACCGAACACAATGGTCTCGCATTCGCTCCACCTCAATTCACAGACAGCACTGAATGACTTATTTTTTTAGTATACTATAAAACCTCATACATACTGACTGACTGACTAAAGTACATATCGAAAGTAGGAGCAGCCCAAACGAAACTTGGTATGGAGTATATCAATAAGTCTAGAATGAGAGTTGGGGGCGGAGCACCGAGACCATGAGGATTTTTATAGAAATGGACGGACTAAGTGGCTAGGAAGGTAGAACTTATATTTTCATCCAAGCAGAAATTCCCGTTTTTTCTCACATTTCCCTTACTTTTCCATGTTTTCCACGTGGGTGGCTACCCTGTTTTCCTTCTTATAATAAGAACAAAGTAGAGATTCAATATTATGTGGCACGGAACACATTCCTGTGCGCATGTACCATCCATCCACTTTCTTTCAACCAGGGCAGTTAGAAGTGACTCAAGTCTTCTCCATGACAGATTCGTTCATTTACTGATTAATAAGTGCAGCTTCGGATTTTTATCTCGCTAACTGCAATGCAATTCCCTGACTTTTCCCGGTTACATAAAAATCCATGTCTTTTTCCTGAAAACCGGGAATTTTCGACCGCTCGCCATCCTAGATACCAGAGGTGAAGCAAATGTTGGATATGTTTGACTCTAAGGTATACGTTGGCGGTTTTTCTGTCTGTGTAGTACAACTGTAAGTGTGCCCAACTCCCCACGATTTCTAAAAATTTTCATTATTATTTTTCCAATGTTGTTGCCTTTCTTCTTTTACGCATTGGGCACGAGAGGCAACTGTTATCTCGTTGAAGTCTTCGATTCATGGGCTTTCCAATGAGGTATGAATCATTACTGTGGGATAATTAGAACTGTGATCAAAACCATGAAAGTAGAAGTCTACAATTTTCATAAATTCCCAGGAGGGCACGTAAATCTTACGCTGTTTGATTTTAATCTTCTTTCTTTTCTTTTCGGAAAATGGGACAATTTAGAGTTTCGTATTCATAAAACAGAGGTATTCAGCGTTTGAGAGATAACATTATCTACATGTAACAATGTGAGCCACTGTCGAAACTTCATGCAAAGTTTGCATTATTCATAACACATATTTACTGCCCACGATACCTTGGAGGCTATCTCTCCTATAATTTATCATGCGATCACTGTTTTTAATGGCCTATGGTCATGTCAACTGTATATGGCGGAATAATCTGAATGCAGTCTCTGCGAAAGGTAGAACACAATTACACAATGCTGACACCAACTCAAGCAAATTACAGTTTTTAAACTTAAAATATGGAACGCAGACTTTCAGTGTGTCCCATCGACTAACAGATACACTGAAAGTACTCCACTCTAACCACTAGACTGTGGGGTCCCTTTTACTTTGCTTTTAATCCATCATAATCCAGCACACAAAAATTAGAACTACTGGCAGGTAAAAATTGGGAATACTAACTTGAAAAAAAGCTAGTCGCCAGACTTATATTTCCAGCCGCCATGGCGAAGGGAATTTTTCGAACCCCGGTGAAAAAATAATTTCGCCCACCTCTACTGTCTTCGCCTAACCCGTCTTTGCTCGCCCAATTTTGTCAGTGAATCTTCTAGCAAAATACGTAGCATTCACAACACGAATTGACACCATTAGTTTTCATCCGCGTTGCGCCGCTTATGTATATGTCGATCAAATGGGGGGCATAAATAAGTAAATATTGTTTTTGGAACTTATTTTGGGGTGCTCGGCATCGAGAAATTTATAGGTACAGGCACTGCAAGAGAGGACGTTCAAAGTGAATTGAAATTGGTTTCCCTTACGAGAAATTTTAGGTTGTACTACTAAATAAACGAGGGAAAATACTTGAAACAGAATTACGTTTTTGAGGTATGTATGTATTCACATGGTTTAGGACGCCATGTGAATAGTAAATTATAATTTACCAATTATTGTTTTATATAGACAAGCAGAGAATAAGTTCTGAAACGTTTACACTGGGAAATGGATGCCATAATGGGTACATATGGCAAAATAGGGTTCAAATAGTTAGCTACCATAAGGTGCACCATAGGCGGATTCCTCCTCCTTTTTTCTTTTTGAATGATTACTTAAAACAAAGTAATGGAGCCCCATTTCATTTTAGATTGTTAGAATGCAGTTATTACGGCTGTCACTGTAATTCTAGAATAACACTGCTATCTAAAATCAGCAACATTTTGTGACATTGAAATACAAGGAAGTATTCGAGTTTAGTCAGGGCCTTTGTTAAGATCCGCT
>JAGDQP010030389.1:0-21325 GCA_022664845.1 Lepisma saccharinum | reverse complement strand
TTCCTGTATAACATGCTGACGTTTTGTGACACGTGGAACTCGGCTGCATGCACTGCCGTACGTGTTGATACTCCCCTCGATTCGCTCGCGTCGCTGCGCCAAGAATCCCACGGCAGGCCGCGCATCGAACTTGAGGGGTTTTGAGGAACTGCGTCTTTTTATCACAACCAGAATCTGCAGTGCACTGCGCCACATGATGCAGATATTCCCTCATACTCCAGAGCGCTGCGTCCGAATGGGGAAACTTCCACATTCTGCCTGTATAACATGCTCCTGGCAGTGCTAACGTTTGTGACGAGTAGAACTTGGTGGGTCACGCAGGAGTATTGGAAGTTGGCGCGAGGAACTAGGCTCATCCATATTCCATTTCACCACTTTTCAAGGTTGAAGGAGTTGACTGGACAGCTTGCACCCCTGGTGCTTTTGCTCGTATTTCGCAGCTTTTTACACTTGTGTAATGTATATACTCGCTTCGCCTCATTGGGGCGCTGCCCCCAGAATTCCAAGATGGCCTCGCTGGGGCGCACCCCTTTATCGCAATCAGGCTCCAGCTGGGAACTGTACCCTAGTAGGGGAGACGAGCCGAATTTATTCTAACCTACTCGTAATGATACACCTTCATACCAAATTTCGTTTCTCTAGCTTCAGTCGTTATAAAGTGGGGCTTAGGCGGGCATTTTGGATAAAAGATGGACACATTTTTAACGTTTTCTTATATTTTCGTGACATACTCGTGATGATACACTGTCATACCAAATTTCATTTCTCTATCTCGAACGATGTGAAAAATGGTATTTCAGCTGCCGTTTTGAATCAAAGATGGTGAATTTTTTTAAAACGTTGTTATGTTTTCCTAAACTACTCTTGATAATACATCATTATGCCAAATTTCGTATCTCTGGCTCAAGCAGTTGGAAAATGGATTTATGACGCCCGCCATTTTGGATCCAAGATGGCGTCTTTAGAGATATTTTGTAATATTTTCATAATCTACTAATAATGTTGTACTGTCAAACTAAATTTCATTATTCTAGGGCAGCCGTTTAGGCTGTGTATTTTTTGAAATTTTAGGTTTGGCGGCCATTTTGAATCCAAGATGGCGACCTTTTCAAAATGTCGGAATTTTTTCCTTTATCTACTTATCATCCTCTACCTTCATACCAAATTTCATGTTTCTAGCTTACTCCAAACACCCTAAACAATATGATGAGTGAGTGAGTGAGTGAGTCAGTCAGTCAGTGAGTGAGTGAGTGAGTGAGTGAGTCAGTTAGCCTAAAATGTGCAATTTCAGGGGTCCACAACTAGAACATAGTTTGAGATACGAATATGAAATTTTGTACATCTGCACATATTTACCATATCTCCTTAACGGCAAAAGCTCATATTCCTATCTTTAACATCTTTTTTCTTACGGGGCCCCCAAATCGTCGATTTTACCATAAACTCTTGTTCCTGTATAACATGCTTCTGGCAGTGCTGACGTTTTCTGACGTGAAGAACTTGGCTCATGCACTGCCGTGCATGTTGAAACGGAACTTCACAAACTTCTGTGGATTTTCGTTTCATCAATTTCTGTTAAAAACAAGATTTCATATTAAATAAATAAAGAATAAGTTTCCTGTAGATTCATAGTTTGGATGTGACTTTTGAAATTATCATAAACCGTGAAACGTTCTGAAAGCGTGAAAGACTTTATATAATAATCTTTCTGAAAATCAGTGTCACTCTCTATTATCATATATATTTTTTCTAGAAACTGGAACAGAACTAGTTTTCATTTTTTTTTGAGAACTGAATATTTACTATTAAATTCACTCACTCGTTACGCAACATAATTATGTTCAATCTATTGATTCGTTTTTGAATATAATAATTAGTGTCAACAATGAAGGGGAAACTACATCCTGTTTCCTTACAGAAACAAATTTTAAAAAGTAACAAATCACGATTGAATTCTATAATATATATGTATGTGAGGTTGTCATCGCAGCTATGAAAGAGAGACAGAAATTCTTATCATTTTCAATTTATATTTCGTTTCTGATTTAGAGCTATATGGCGAAGTATTGAGAATAACTTCTGTTGTCGTTCACACTAGCGCCTTGTAAACTGTCCCCGTGACAACATAGCTAAAGGTTTATTCATATGGTAAGTTATATATCAAAATACTTGTTCATAAATTTTTGCTATAAAAAATCTGTAGTTAAAAGTAGCATCTCATCGTGTTGTGTCGCCGTTGTCCAGTAAACGCTTTAGTAATACTGGAGTGCTCAATTAATATCCAAGTTTCTGTGTGTGTTTCATAGTTAGAAAGCTTGTGTGATTTGTTGCAGAATTCAGGAAAAGTGATGAAAAACAGATCTTGAAAAAATTGTATAAGTCTGTTTCTATGTTTTAAGGGCGCTGTGTATGATATAGTCATGCAATGTTAATCACTTTTTGAAGATAAAAATATAGTTTCGTTACTTAATTAAAAACTTAATCAGGAGTGCTTATGCAGGAAATATAAGGAATAGATTTCACTAAGAAAAACGGATCCTGAAAGATGTGTAGAACTTTGTTTCCGTATTTCAAGGCGTGGTGTATGCTATAGTTAGAATCATTTTTGAAGATAAAAATATAGTTTACTTAATATAAAGAAATATAAACATACATGAAGTATAAGAAATAAATCCTACTGATAAATATTTACAATCGAAATTCAACTAGTTTGGTCTACGTAGCGTGTTTGATCTATAATTCTTCATCATTTGGTAGTGCTTTTCTTGTGTGCAATGGGGGTTCATGTTTTTCTTTTAAAGTTTTTTCAGCGACAACGGTGGTGCTAAAAATTGAAGACAAAATATACATTTATAATATATATAATTTATTTCCCCTCCCAAAAATTTGGAAAAATTACTTGTGAATACTGCAGTAAATTTATTACGAAATTTAATTTAGCTAGACACATTGCATTTATACACAGCTAGGACTCAAGACCAAAGAAACGAAAATTATGTGTGTAGTGCCTTTAATAAATCCCTAAAAGATTATATAATCCCTGTAGAGAATTACAATATATCTGTATTCTTGTGAGACTGTTTTGTTCTTAAAAATATGAAGACTGAATGCATAAAAATAGTTGAAAAAGATTTGGAAAACCTCAGCGCCATAAAATTGAACATGACCCTAAAGTCAATGTTTCTTCACCAATCTAGTAATGAAGAAATGTTATTTCATCTGCCATCGAGCAGACAATCATTCTTGAAAGGATATGGATTACAGGAGAAGATAGAACACGTGTTTTTAACATTGGCATCAAATCAAGAAGAACTAGCTACTAAAAATCTGGGTGGACTTTGTGTGATAAACCTGGACATACCTTGAAATCTTCAGTGAGTAAACTGAAGCTGTTCACTGACTTCTTATATTAAGCTAACAAAGTGGGTGCGTGATAAGAAGGAAGTAATTGTTATTCAAAATAAAGACGAGAATAAGTGCTTGTTGTGGTGTATCGCTGCTGCGTTAAATCTTGTAGATAAAAATCCTGATCGTGTATCGAATTATTTGTAATATGAGAGTGAAATTATACCAACAATGAATAATATAAGTTTACTAGTAGCAACAACGCATATTAAACAACAATATAATGATCTACATCCCAGTAAAATAAACATTAATGTATTCGCATATTATGACAGTAATTCATTTTACCCTCTAAATTTAAGGGGGTTGTCAAACGATGCGTCGGAGATTGATCTTTTATTTTTAAAAAAATGAATTGACAACCCACAACTGCTTAATTAAAAAATTTAATAGATGAGCAAGGAGTCAAACCACAAAACATAAATGTAAATATTACTATTGTAAGCGATGTCTTTCACATTTTAATACTGAAGATAAGTTATCAGAGCACATTAAGTATTGTAAACAACATGAACGCACGAGAAAAATCATGCCAAACCCAGGAGAAAGTGTTAAATTTAAATAGTTAAATTCATTCATACAGTCCTACATCATTATTATAGCGGACTTTGAATCTTTCGTCAAACCAATTAGTACATGCTCATCCAGTACATCATATACGAAAAAAAATCAACGCCATGAAATATGCAGTTTTGGTTATTTAAATTGTTGGCGTAATGGTACAAGAGCGAAGACTGTAATATATTGAGAAGAGAAGGCTGCAAAATGATTTCTTTATTGATTAAAAAATGAATTGGTAAATATTGTTAATAAATTGTCGCACATAGTACTTATTTCCTTAATATCTCCTCAGAACCCACAAAAGTACCAGGTAGCAACAATTTGTAGAGCTTGTTATTGCTATTATACATTATAAAATTATAGAGTGCGTCATCATGACCGCTTGACAGGTAAATTTATTGCAGCTACTTGCAATCAATGAAACTTATAAATAAAACTTCGAAGAAACGTTGTGCCTGTGTTCTACTACAATCTGTCAAATTACGACGCCCACTTATTTGTAAAAGCATATGGGACTACAACCAGATATATTAAACGAATTGCTCAAAGGTTATATTTGATTTTCTAAAATGTTTACAATTGGGGACCGCAATATAGAACTGAGATTTTTAGATTTGTTCCGATTCTTGCCTTATAGCTTACAAAATTTAGTCTCAAAATCAGATTCCAATAAACTTAAATATGCACGCAGACACATGTCCACACATCCCATAAATTTTCTCACACGCGAGAGCTTCTTTGCCTATAAATATTTAACTGATGAATCAAAATTTAATGCACAAAATCCACATCAAAATATTTTAATAATTCTTTAAATAATACTGTATGCAGTGGCGAAGATTATGCCTTTCCTAAGAAAGCATTTAGGGAGTTTAAATGCAAAACTTTTGGTGAATACCACGACGTGTATTTAACTTTAGATATATTATGAACAGCAGGTGTGGTGTAGAATTTTGGAGCTACATGCTATGAAGTGTATGGGTTGGATTTCAAGCATATGTTTACAACTCCACAATTGCCATGGAATGCAACAATACATTAACCCCTCCTCTATAAAACAAAACAAGAGCTGCAACTTCTATCGGATGTGAATATGCGTCTGTTTATAGAGCAGTCAATCAGAGGAGGAATCACAGAGTGCACTCTACGCCATGCCAAGACAAATAATCCCTGTATTAAGAGGCCGCAGCACGCTGATCAACTCCCATTTAACCAAATGATATTTTTGAATCATCATAATTTTCTTGCTAGTTGGAATATTTTAGTGATTCTTACCTTGATTTGGAAAACAATGAAATCCCTTACATTTCTACTCTTTATTTTTTTGGAAAAGTTTCTTTATTTTAATTACAACGATTCATAAAGATATGATAATACGCAAAATGTGATATAATCACGAATTTGAAATTTCGTATTTATGTTATCAAAATTCTAAAAAGTATGTTAAAATATATACACCTTTCTGAAAATAGCTGTTGAATTGAATGTCAATAGTTCTTTAAGGGTACTCTACAGTTTTATTATAAAATCAATACTTTCGTCTAAAAAGAAAAATTCTCCGAGCTCTTCTGCTGTTTGTAACTCCCTTTCCAGTTTGCAATAGCATATTGCTTTCATTGTCAACCCTTTGTCCCGGCGCAGAGGCTCCTTCCTATACAAACAGGTTTTTGGCGATGAGACTGGATTTATGACATTTTACAGTTTACCAGACTTCGTTGAAGGAATACGGAAGCCCTCGTTGAAGATGTCATGCTTTCACGGGGAATGGGGTGCGTCGGGAATGACTTTACACTATATTTTCTTTTATAGTTTGGCATGTGAAGTGTATTTTTTGTGTATTTTCTTTTTTCGTTGTGTTACTGCATCAGTGACACATGCAATAAAGTATGAGAGCTATTTACGACAAACTCGTTATTGAAACCCATAAGAGGAAATAAATTGAAACCTGTAAGACGAAATTAAATCAAATAAAATATAAAACGTTCTAGAAACAAACCAATAGTCTTTAGTTTATTGTTTTTTTAAATATGAAACGTTATGTCCCCATGTGCAATTCACCAAATATAAGATATTGGGTGAAAAAACTAAATTTTATTATTAACCAGAGGTGGAAATTGGGGGACGTAAGGAGATGCGTCCAAATGCTCCGGTATTCTGCGCATATTGGTGATCTAAACGAAATATACTTGGAACAAGATTGACATTAAAAAAATCCATTCTGCAAGAATACAACAATAATGTAAGAGTTTTAAGCGCTCCACATAAAAAGTATCAACCAATTGCTCGAAGGATAGTAGTCTAAATAATAAGGATATGATTCAGAATAACAACTAACTAAAGACTTACGGAACTCGTAAGTTCATCGCCGCAGTAAGAAACGTTCGCCATAGGATTCTATTCTTGACCTGAGTCTTAGATGCCTAAGGGCCCTAAATAAAATTCAGTTCCATAGGATTCTATCCTGGGCAAGATAAAGTCAGTTTTCATCACGAACACCTACTTCTCCAGGATCTCTTCTAATATTGCATTCCCAAAAATTTCTCAGTCTTCTCAACGGCCTTTTTTCCTCTGGCTTTCATACCATAATAGAATATAATCTTCGTTTTTCCCCATCCGAGATACATGGCCTACCCATATTAGCCATGGCGATTTCATTACTCTTACAGCATCGGTTGAATCGTACAGTTCGCGGGAACTGAAATTGATTTTTTTATTTATGGCATTTCGGCATCTAAGGCTCAGGCTGGGATAAGGGAGAGGAAAGAATTCGGGTAGGTGTCAGCCAGAGCCTATGTTGAAGGTGCCATGCCTGCATTTGTCTGGTGTGACTGTCTGACGGAAAACTAACGAACCCACGACCTCCCGAATGCTACCACTGAACTACGGCGGCTAGGTTTACAGCCCGCGGAGTTCTTCATTATGCAGTCTCCTCCATTCTCCAGTCTCCTCCATTCTCCAGTCACCTCGTCCCGTTTCAGCCCGTATTCTTTCTCAAAATCTTATTTTCAAATCCACGTAATTTATATTCATCTGCTAGGGTCGTACTAGAGCTTTCGCAACCGTAAAGTATTCCGACAGAATAACCGTTCTGTACATTTTCAATTCTTTTGATATGAACCGCGACTCCCCGAGGTTGGGAGTTTCTGGACGGAATAGAAACTTGCGTTGCCCGATATTAAGCAACTTTTTATTTCTTCCGTGACCTCGTTTTTGCTTATTTCATATGCTCCCAAGTATTTAAATTTGTTTACTTTCTCTATGTTCCCCTTCTTAATTGTTATGTATCTATTTCCTTCATTCCAGAGACACAGGTGCCACATTCCTTCATTCAAACACAGTTGCCACATTAGGTATGCTAAGACAGTCCGTTAAACAATTAGGATTAAGCGAACCCAAACCTTTTCTACCGATTATTTGATAAGGAATGGTCGTGTCAATAATTACAAAATCAAGCATAAATTACCTTCCCTGAAATTGTATGTGAAAGTTTGTTTCGCCTATCACTGGCAACCTTGTTCTATTAAGCAACAATATTTGCTTTTCAGTTTGGTAAATAAAGAAATTTATAACCATAGTTTGATGTAGTTGATATGTTAGCATGTTATTGTTTGTTCCGGAATCAAATCTGAACCCAGTATCGTACCTTCCTAATTTCAAACATATGTCAGATGAATCGTCTGAGTTTGAAGAGCTGTGATGAGAAATAATTCCGAAAATATCGTCCATATAGCTGTTCTCAACTATATTAACGACCTGATTATCTGGTTCAACTTGCAATGGATTATGTGGATTAACTTGTGATGAATTAGTATTATTTTGTTTACAAAATTTGCTATTCCGGAAATGACCTTTGAGATGGCACAAATTGCAAAATTTATTAAATGCAGGACATTTACAATAAGGATGACGATAAGTGCATCTGGAACATGTAATTATTATTTCATTATCAGCATTATAACTCTTGTCTCTGAGTCATCAACCTATTAAAGGCATGTTCATTATCACTTGGGTTTTTCATGACTTAAACATCTGAACTAACATGTTCAATTACAGTAGTCAAATTCACAACTTTATCGAAAGTAAGTTTGGTCTCAGATTGAAAACGTTTTCGAATGCAATCATTATAAAGGCCTACAACAAATTGATCACGCAGCATTGTGTCAAGATAGAAACCATATTCGCATCGCATGGCTTGCTGCTTTAACCTAGAGACGAGTAGTTGAACTGTCTCGTATTCGAATTGATGGATTTTGTGAAATTTGTATCTTTCTATGATTTCTGAATGCATTGAACCAAAAATATCTGAGTTACACTTAGGTCGTTGAGCGTATGTGGTCATCATGCTGACTTTAAGCTTTCATAAGACTTGGCCCCAATAAATGTGAAAAGAAACTTTTCTTGTTACCCGTTTCTACTTTGTGTGCAGTACAATAATGGTCAAAGCGTTCGATGTCACTTTCAATATTGGGATTTTCAACATCCAGGAACTCAAAACTTAGGTTGGTCACAGTGTTCGACCCTGATTGTGCCAGTGGTAAGATAAAGGAAATTAGTTTTAGTAAACGCAAGACTAAACATGTAGATACTAAAACATATCAGTTCCAGTCAATCACTTCTGAGCTAATCAAGATATATATTGAATCCACCGAGCCCGTGTTAGTGCCGAACATCAAGGACACAATTTACTTTGACTAAATACAAACAAGAGCTCTGTATATAACTCTAACAGCATGCGAACTGTTACCATATACACATTCTTACGATCTTTAACATACGCTTCTATATACCAAAATATACTATAATAGAAGGCATTATAAGTACAACGTCTAGTAAATAAGATGAGAACGAAGAATCACAACGACCATAGAGTTAAGAATATAAATAGAGGGAACCTTAGGCTGTTTTGGTGGAGAGGGGAATGAAGCCAAGAGACGGAAGGGACGAGGCTTTTCGGCCATATTAACTGGCCCCATATTTAGAGACCCTCTTTTCCGAGTATTGCCTCTCTGAGGTGCACTCATCCTCCTATCGAAAAAGGCAATGCTAACAGTACTCGGTATAGAGGGACTCTAATGGGGCCACACAAGATGGCTGCCGATGAACCGTAATTTGGCTTCATGTGACATCATGTATGTTCTCTCTATTTTCTTCCTAACTCTATGACAACGACGGAGTTTACACAGCATATAACCAACTTATACTTTCCTTCCAAAATCGTTTTGTTAAATATCTCGCGGACCACCAAACATCATTACAGCAGCACCATCTTTGTTATTAATACTAGTAAAGGAAAGCAAGCGGTAGTGAATGAAAGAACAAATATTAAAATTACAGTGGATTTTGAAGAAGCTGTGCCTGTTAATATTTTTTGCACTGTTATAGTTCAAACCTCGTATATTTATGATGTAAAGAATGAAAGAATATTGGAACAATTAAAAAAACATGTTTTTATAGATTTAACTTCGTTATAGAAACTCAACATCCTGTTTTATAATTTATTCACATATCAAAATTTTTATTTTATTTAATCATGATACATAGTTAATAACGTGAGAGTATATCATGAGTTTCCTATCAGTAACGAACTGCAGCGTTCATCCCACAAGTCTACTGCTTAGCGTAATCAAACTATCGACTCTGCCTTTCAAATTCATTTTATGTGACGTGTCTCTAATTATGTTTTTTTTTTGAGTAAGTATACCATGGTTAAAAAAGAAGAAGTTATAAAAGCACTTCCATTCACGTTAATTAAAAAAATAAAAATATAAAAAAGTAAATGAAAAAATAGAAAAATTATAAACGGCTTTGAACCCCTTCGGGTGAAAACACATTTTAAAAGTTAATAACTGCACTGGTATATTAGCATATTTCTAATTTGTTGGTAAACTGTAAAATACTAATAATTAAGGGCAGGGAGGTCTCGATATTAATTAATCTTCAGACATTCCATTAAATGAACATTACTATCTATCCCTCAGTGCCAGAACTCCCCTTCCCTCTCATACATAGTAACTATCGTTGTATAGGATCAAAATTAATAGGTAATTACATCTGTCAATGGCTGCATAAACTGTCAATACAATTATTACACACCATTCGATTTCAATTTGAATCAAAATGAGTAGGTACGGATCGAAAGAATGAGCAGTGTAGCATATTAAGAATCGTCTTTCTACGTGTCATTGAAGTATGCTGAGAGAGAAGCTACGTCGATATGTGTAGAGCTAATGCGCAGTGCATACGGAATGAATCAAGCCTTATAAATATAGTAATTTTTCATGCAATCCCACAAAGAGTACTCTGGTAAAATAGTCCAATTTGTTTTCATCTATCTATATATATAAGAAATAATTTTAATAACTTTTAGAAACATACTTTTTTTAAACAATTCATACTATAAGAGAAAATAATTTTGTTTATGCATGACTAAAAAGAAAAGCATGGGGCGCGCTTTCATATACAGTCACTTTATAAATTCTTGGATTGGCGTGCCCCATTCTTTTTTTTTTTAGTCATGCATAGCAAAATTATTATTTTCTTTTTAGTACGAATGGTTTAAGAAAAGTATGTCTTTTAAAAGTTCATTATTATTATAAATACTATTTTCGAGTTATTTCGGTGTTTGGACACTTTTTCTCAAGCTAATGTTTTGTGACTCAAATTTTAAAGTGTTCTGCAACCAGTCAAACGCAACATCGTTGCAGGTCAGTATTTATTTTAGGAAAAAGAAGTCCATATTAAAAAAACATTAAAATATGCTTTTAAAATATATTAATATATAGAAATACATTAAAGTAACAATGGAATATTGTACTGTTACCTGAGTTACGTTGCTGTGCAAAATTTCATCATTGTACGACGTCGGGAGATAAGTTAAATTAACGTTGCAAGATTTGAAGACATCATGAACCATTGTGAACTAAAGAAATGTCTGTAAAAATGGATATGTATGTTCCAGCATAATTCTGGAATGTCTTGAGCAATTTCTACCAAACTTGGTACACGTATCACTCATAACCTTGAAACAAATACTGTGGGTTAAGACACCTTTATCACATCTAGAATGGTGGGAAGGGTGTGACACGTAAAATCAGTGATTGTCCGATATATCCTTACACGCAGAGCAACCCACACCAGAATGTAGTTTGCCGGGTAGACTACCTCCAAGTGGGGAAATTTGGGATGACTGAAAATTCATTAGCAACGACTATCTCAGTTTCTCGATTCGACACTCCGCAGGGGGATAAGGGGGCGTATACCCGTTGTATACCTTTGTATGTAGAGACAGCCAATAAGTTAATTAACACCCAGAAGTTTGAATATTAGCGTTTGATGAATGGAAGCCGCTGGATACAATGCATTGTAGTTGTCTGATCGGATGCTTTCTTCAAAGCCGGCATGGAATCCGCTATTTTCACGTGTTAAATATTGACTCACTCGCTAGGCACAAACACTTTTTTAAACCTTATTTTGCATGCGCCGTATTAGTAACTATAGACCTCCTATCACGATGATATAAGTGCAATGTAGTTTAAAATCCACAAATATCCATGCCCCAGGCAGGATTCGAACGGCGGACCAGCGTCTACTCGGCACGTGCCCTATTGCTCGCACTCACAGAAAAATATATTTTTTCGTCACTGGACATGTGCCTTTTTGAGAATAAGCTGTTCATAATGTGATAACCAAAGATGCCTGTGTATTTAGATAACACTATTAGATACTAAACCTACAATTTGAAAGCAGTTATACTATATGACTTTAAGTATAACGGGAATTTGACGCCCCTTTGAATTCGGCGCCTCGGGAAATCGCCCTTTTCTCCAGAGCCTTCCGCCGGCTCCTGATCTTTCATATAATTTCAGTTACGTATGTAGGAGGTATTATTATAATGGCTGAAAGGGGATTCTCTAAAAAATGACTATAATTCCAAATCCAAAGTAAATTTTTCTCTTCCTGCTTTCGTTTAAGTGGCGTGCGTTAGGGACTGAGTGCCCATATAGGAAAATTACCATTAAAATAAGTTGTAGCGTCACCAGAGCTACATGGTAAATCAAGGTCATTGAATGGAAATCTGAAATTTGTTTCTCTCTCTATTTGCTTTGATTTAGACGCTAAACTGCTTTACAGAAAGATGAACAAAGTATTTTTTTTTCAAACAAGCAAATGAGGTGGAGCCCAGTCGGCAACTATGTATATATGCTACCGCCAGGTTTTAGCAGCTAGCACTCTCTTTGGATTGTCAATATTTCGTTGGGAAAATTGCGGCAAGACCTTTCCAGCGACATCGCAACCACCTTTCTAGGTCTAGCAGTTCCTGAGTTGAAAATTGTCCGCCCGTATCTCTGGACTTGCACCTGTGTTTCGGATACCGTTTGACCTTCTCTTCCCGAGACCTTTCTGACGACATCTCGAATACCGTCATAGCCCTTTTCTAAGTTACAATTTCCCCCTATCTCCGAACCCCTGCGATGTGGGGGGGATGATGGTGATCTAAACGGGTTTGAACTTGTCTCTCCGGGACCTTTCCAACGACAGCTTAGCTACCTTCCTCTCCCTATAGTATTCCTAAGTTGAAAGTCATCGACAGACTGAGAGAGAGATTGTATAAGGCTTCACAGCACTGATGAAGTGTAAAAGGGCCAATAATTTGGAAGAGAGAGAATTTTAAAAAGACTGTAAAGGTGTTTAATCAGTAATATCTGGTTTGCAATTTGCTTAGTTGACCTTGAAACTAATTGTTCGAAAGCTAAATCTGATTTGTATGAGTGAGAAAAAAATCGTTCTTTTCTTTACCCTAACTTCACTAATTAAAAATGGCAACCTTTGTTTGGCTTTGAATCAAAATGAAGCCAGAGAATTGTGTCACCACCAAATTAATTTTGTTCCAGTTGTTTGTGAGGATACATTTGATTATGAAGTTTACACAATGCTCCATGCTCATGAAGAAAAAGTGTCTGAAAGAGAGAAAAAATACAATAAAATTAGATTAAAAATTTCTTCTCTTTCTTAGCAAACAATATTAATTAATGCAAATTATACTTTTATGTTTTTTTAAATAAAATTCTTGTACAGAAAAAAATGTCCTTTTTTTTAAAAAAAAATAAAGGTAAATAATTGAGGAGTTAGTTAAAAGCAAGGCATATGACAGAATATGCAGTTTGTGGGAAGTGCATTTTAGTTTGTGAAGCGACATAATGGGTCGTAGAAGAATCTAAACGAAATAGTTTCCCTCCATTGTCACTTTACAAGAGATCTCTTCATTCAATCACTATTTTTTTTTTGCACAAAAATTCTAAACATTATTTATATTTAACCATATTTGTAGCTGTCATATACGCCTTCTTTAACTAATATTTCTGAAACCATAATCTTTGACGTTTTTAGGCAACCAGTAAAAGGTATGTGTTAAAACACAAGCTGATGTTGACTGTTCTCGAGATTAAGACACACACATGCTGAGGCTTCTGTGAGTTGAAATGTTATGTAAACTTCTAATGTACAAAGTTGAATAAATTTCAATTTCATTTGTATTTTCTTGTTACCTACAACGTGAATATTTCTGTGGTCCCATTCTATATTAAATCATGTAGGGGTTAAATTTCATACGTAGCATGTATGGACAAATATAAGGACCCTTATTTTTTTTTCACTTTTCCCCGTCTTTACTCCGGTAAAATTTATGGAGCCTTATAAAATTATACAAATATTCACTTATTTTTTTCACGCAACTGCAAAGCAACGGAGCGATATAATTTACATCAATTAAGCAATCCAAGGCTCTAAAATCTTCAAATTTAGCATATTATTGTAAATTTTATAAGATTTTAAAACTGTTTCCTAAAATTATTTTAAAAGAAATTCATATTTATGTACCTACAATTGTCACAACCGATTTTCCAAACTGGTGGTTATGGTCCTCAAGATCTGTTGTCTATCAAAGGGATCTTGTTTGAAATCAAATTTTATTTCAAAGAGTTGTAAATATACTTTAAAGGGTTGAAAAATAATCAATGCGTGAGGTAAACGCACCAGTAATGGACACCGTTATAATTTTTAAGTCAAATACAGTCCAAATATATTGATGAAATGATTCACGTTCTTTATGCTTTCTTGCAGCGATTTCTACCCATTACTTTCATTAAGATACACTATTTGAGAGTAAATAAAGTTTCTTGTCTAATACTGATTTTAGGTAGATTTCGAAGAAAATATACCTATTGAGATCGGTACGATATGAAAGTGTATATTTATATATTAACACGCTAGAGACCATAATTTTGAAGATATTTGAACCAAATTTTTATATGTTGTTTCTAGGCTTAATAGCTCGGTTAAGTTCGTTAATGAGCAAAATCGGTCGCCATCTTGGATCCAAAATGGCCGCCGAACCCATTGTTGTATAGAATACACAGCCTAAACCGCTGGGGCTATTGAAATCAAATTTGGCATAAAGGTACAACATCAATTTTTTATTATGAAAATGTTACCTAATGAGTTCAAAGACGCCATCTTGGATCCAAAATGGCGGACCTAAAAATCCATTTTCCACACCGTTTGAGCTAGAGATACGAAATTTGGCATAAAGGTGCATTATGACGAGTAGCTTAGGGAAATATCACAACATTTGGGAAAAGTCGCCATCTTGGATCCAAAATGACCGCCCAAAATCCCATTTTGCACACCGTTTGAGCTGGATAAATGAAATTTTACTTGAAGTTGTACTATCACAAGTAGGTCACGACAAAATAAGAAAACTTTCAAAAAGTCGTCAACTTGGATCCAAAATGGTCGCCCCAAAAACCCAATTTCCAAATCATTGAAGGTAGAGAAACAAAATTTTCAATGAAGGTGTATGACCAAGAGTAGGTTACAATAAATGGGGCAAATCTTCCCTTTGGGGGCGCAGCCAACCGTGGGAGGGTGAAGATGTACTCCGTGGTGGTGTAGTGCTGCAGGGAGATTTTGGTTAAGATAAAGGAGGCGCATCCTCTCAAAAGCACTGAAGTTGGGGGGCGAGCCCCGGCTCCCAGCGAAACTTCGAAATCTACATCAGCCTGTAGGCCTACCGAAAGGGATTTTTTGTATTAGTGATGGACACGGAAAAGCCTGGATATTCCAATAATGGACACCCAGTAATGGACAGACTGTATAATTCCAAATAATTTAAATAATCATTGCTGATGTTTCAAATGTAAGTAGTAAACAAACACGATTGTATGTTAATGGTGTTCTTCGATTATCTGATTGGTTCATGGAATTCCACTGAGTGATCATTCCAAAGGTCCTGGGTTCAAAAACAGCTCTCGACCATCCTTACTGAGTTTTAACAGTTTTTTTCGTCAATCATACCACACAAATGCCGTGATGGCAGCTTCAACTTAGACCTGTTCGACTCCTTCCCGCTTCATTTCCTCTACCCTATCCCAGCCTGAATCATAGATTCATCGTGGCCATAAAAATGCAATTTTCTTAAGTTGTGATGAATAGTGTCCAATAACTAGTTTATTACAACTTCGTTGTATGACAGTTTAGTGGTACGAATTAGCAAGCGGTACGATTATGACAACTTTACTCTAGGTCCTGTCCTTTCCATCCGATGGAAGGCAATCGCAAATTAGTATCAGTTCACACAGCCCAGATAACTTCGAGTCATAGACCTGCTTCCGCACACAACACTGACGATATTCTTCTATCAATACGTGCGAACCTTTTAGAGAGCAGTCATAGCTCAGTTGTTAGGACATTGGCTTCGCATTCCGAAGGTCCTGGGTTCGATACCAACAGTTGAACATCCTAGTGAGATTTTTTCAGGGCGTTTCCTCACTCATACTAGGCAAATGCCTGGATGATGCCTTCAACTTAGGTCCTGGTCGAATCCTTCCCGTATACTTTCTCCAACTCTATCCCGGATTGAGCTGTATATGCCTAAAAGCTAAAAATAAATTCAAACTTTAGCATTTTAACTTTTTCACACTTTGCTCTCATGTTTTCAACGTTTTTCATTGAAACATTACATACAGTATTGTAACAATCTTCGGTCAGTCTGAGCACTCACAGACGAAGAATGATTGTCATTCCTGATCTCAGCACATCAAGCAGAAACGTTCGAGGTAGAGAAACATTCCCTTGTCAGTATAAACGTGTAGAAAGTGATTTAGATGCATAAACATATAGTGTAGGCTTTATTCCATCTTCCCTTGGTGTTGAACAATGTACATAATGTTGTCAGGACAGATTCTTCAACTCAGTCAATATCTCTCAACTTCTATAATCTACCAGACGATTTCTTTACAAAATAGATCTAATTGGAAACTATAATGAATGTATTTTAATGCTTTAAAAGAAAATCTCTAAGAATTTACCTCACAAAGAGATATTACAGCCACGCAGTAAAAACTGTACCCCTGAATTGGGAGTACAAAATTGGAATTTCGTACTCCCAATTTTTGAGAGACAGTGTCGAACGCAGGGTTGGATTTAGAGGGGCGCTTCTTGGCCTCCCACTTCTTGGAAAGGAAGAGATGAATAGAAACAGAAACGGTGTTAAACTATGAATCTCTGTGTCCGTCACTGCCTCTGAAAAATAGGTAGTAGACCTAACAAAATCCCAATTTTGTACTCCCAATGCAGAGGTACAGTTTTTACAGTGTACGCTTTGATAAATGTCCTTCTTTCAGTCCTTGTGAATTGCTCTGAAATTACTGGTCACGTTTTCAGACTGGAAATACTAGAAATGTGTGTCTCTACTTATTACAATATTGTTTAGATATCCTGATTACTGATTATTATCTCTATTGGTTTAGACGCTAAATCAAAAGGAGCGGAATCGTATTCACTCTTCTTGGAGCGCAAAGAGGGACCACTCCTTTTCGAGCAGAATTTTCAGTCTAAAATTGTGATTTTTCAACGAAACGCTCCCGCTTTGGGTGGGAAATATGCTTGCTGTTTCTAGATGGAATTCCGGTGCTTTTAGATGCAATTTATTCTTCAAACTTGAAACAGAAATTTCTGATCTTTTTAGAGTAGTTTATTTTTCATCTGTTTAGATTGATTCACAATGCATATGTCAAGTTTGTTTTCCGCCATTTGTTACTGCGAAGGTCAACGAATCTATGATGTTGCAGTTATGCGGCTGGCTGAGGCGTTAATACGTTCGATGGGTGACCGGGTTCAAATTTCCCTGAGATTAGTTTTTTTTACTCTATTTTACTCTATCATTCATAAGTACGAGCGCAGTAAAAATCAGGTTTTTTCCAAGTGTATTTAAAGCGCATTTCTTGTGGAACGCCATTCTACTTGCTTTGGTTCGAAAGTTTGACGCCTGGTCCAACTGAAACCTTGCTTAATCGACTCAGGAGGGTCGATTTCATGAAGATGCGCAGCTCGTACATTACTTCTCTTCTCTTTCCGCTCCCGAAAGATAAAATATTCCGCTCATTGAATTTCAAGTGTATGGAAGTCGATAAATCGGATATCCGGAAGTGGCCGTGACGAGTCATTAAATGAACAAAATTGAATAATTTAAATGACATCTTTTCGAATTATTTTATATATATACACGGATAATTCGGATAACAGATTTCTGGTATATTTGGAACAGTTATCCGGATTATATGGAAAAGTTATTCGGGTTATGCGTGTAAGAGTAATCCGGATAACAAACACAAGAATAAGCCGGAAGTATAGTAAATAAATAAATAATTCAAACATCCGGATGATTTGTACGGTACATGTTGGATATCTTGATAAGCCTGTCGACAAATAATTCGTATGGCAATTATTTAGACAAAAAAAAGTATGTGATTAAATCGGAAGACGATTTATATAAGATAATTTGGATACTAGATGGCCGAACTTTTTAGATTATGGATGTCTGAATTGTTTTAATATTTAGTATATATTTTATATAAATAACACTTATTTTAATTACCCAAATTATCCGACTATCTGTCATGTGGATAACTTGGTAAACCACAGAAATAGACATGAACCAAATTATCTGAATACCATGGGAAGTTTCGGAAATCCAGAATGAGAACGACCGGAAACCAATAATGGATAGGGGTCATTTGAATATCTATCCTCAAGATTACACTAAATACTGTCTTTCCACATTCAGACACTACATATGGCATTCCAATAACCTGGGCCTCAGATGCCTCGTGGCCATAATTATACTCAATTCGCAATATCGTATTCCAGCAATTATTCGTCATTTTGGACACCAAGATATCAACTCAGATAAATAATAATACTTTCCGATCTCGCAAGTAACACTATTTCAAGTGGACACTCAGATCTGGAAGAGAGATACATATTTAAAATCAGCATAAAAAACTGAGTTTGTGTGTAAAATATTAGGTGGCATTGGCCAGTGATTGAAGAGAAATTGATGATACAATAGTCAGATTCTTGTCTGTGGAGAGTGATATACGTGTAAAAGTGTTGAAATACCATTATATTTTTTAATTGCCGAAAGATATGGAAAGCAAATACACACGAATGGGTACTGGGTGGAAGGCGCTTCCTTGTGAAGGGTATATTCTTCATGGCCGCCATATTGAATCTCGTTTGATTTTCTTTAATGGGAAAGGGGTCGTGTAATATGTCATTCTGGACTAGAATTTTAGGAGAAATACGTTTCTGAAGTCAGTTTTGTCGTAAATGTAATATTGTGAGATATAAAGGTATGTGACGCTGCCATATAGTGATTCAGTAACCTGTTAATACCTATTTTGCCTTGAAATAGCGACGGAAATAAAACGAAAATGCGTACAAATCCATATCGATAGGACACTATACTCAGGAGAAATTTGTATGCATTTAGGTTTCATTTCCGTCGTTATTTCGAGAAGAATTGATTGGGCGTTTCTAGGCTATTGTATCATTACCCCACGCTAGCGTCACATTCTGTTATCTCACAATATTACGCTTACGGTAAACCTGACTTCAGAAACGTATTTCTCGTAAAATTCTAGCCTAGAGAGTGATATATTACACGACCCCCTTCCCATTTAACAAAATCAATCGAGATTCAATATGGCGGACTTCAAGATGGCGGCCATGAAGAATATACCCTTCACAAGGAAGCGCGTTCCACCCTGTACCCATTCCTGTGTATTTGCTTTCCATATCTTTCAGCAATTAAAAAATATAATGGTATTTCAACACTTTTACACGTATATCACTCTCCACAGACAAGAATCTGACGATTGTATAATCAATTTCCCCTCAACCACTGGCCAATGGCACCTAATATTTTACACACAAACTCAGTTTTAATGCTGATTTTAAATATGTATCTCTCTTCTAGATCTGAGTGTCCACTTGAAATAGTGTTAATTGTCAGAGCATCAGAATCTATAGGACACACACTATTCCGCATCAGAGTTTCTGTTCGAGGCAGTAAACGTTCCCTTATAAGTGATTCAGTAAGTCTCTACCAGGCCCATAACTCAGAAAATATTTGATGTAGAGCTCTGGAACACATACACACACACACAAAGAGGGCGAGAGATAGTGTAAGTGTATAAACAGAGTTGAATTATGATACTGGTCAAACCAGTTGGTTCAAGGAAATATCTTAGCGTAAGACCAATTTGAAATTTTTTATTCGGCGTACACTATGAACTTAATAACTTTTTAGAGTATTTTGTATACATAATGCAGAGAAATTGAAACAAAACATATTATTATAGAGTAAATGCAGAACTGAAGTGTTGCATTTGAAGAAAGAGCTCCTGATTGAAAAATTGGTCCCATCAAAAATTAGTATTGTTTACTACGAATTAAAAATTTTTGAAATTATTTATGACCTTTAGGAAACTTTGGCTCAGTCCGGGAGATAGAGTAGAGGAAGAATGTGGAAAGTAAGTCGGTTAAGACTTAGTTTGAATTGTATCATCCCGGTATTAGCCTGATGTGACTGAGGAAAAGCTCTGAAAACTCTTCGGTCAGGATGGGCGGCCATGCTGGAATTACTCCCACGCAGTTAAAAAAAAATCTGATACATTCCTGGAGAAAGACAACTTTCTGTTTTAGTTAAAAGCACACACAAACTCCCATACGCAGAGCGATAGTGACTGGACTAACTTTCTACTGAAGAAATCAGTACATTAAAACAGTATAGGAGGTCGGAAATACGTTGCCCGAACTCCGAAAAGATAAACAGTTACTTTCATGGCTTATGCCATATTCTAATAATAATAATAATAATAATAATAATAATAATAATAATAATAATAAATCATAGCCATGTTCAATCCACTACTGGATGAGGCCTCTCTCGAAGGAGAGAATTGGTATACTGATCGCATCCTGACCAGACGTGTTGGGAGAGGAGAGTCAAAGCACTCAACTTTGATCGCCACTTTCTTTTATTCACAACAGCTCCCCAATTGCATCACGATGCTGGATGGCAACGTTCCAGACCCTCCCGCTTTAGAAAAATTTTCTTGGGAGATCCGGAAATCGAACCCGAGATCACACGATCAGCAGTCAGCGACGGTAACCACTAGGCCAGCGGAGAGAGAGAGTCTCATTTTTCAATAGAAGGTTACTAAATTAAACCAATCATACTAAATCTTTCACTTTAAGCTATCTCATAAACATCACAAAAGAAATGGTTTCTAAATAGACTTCTTAGCTGTTAGTAAAAGTTCATAATACCCTTGTCACTTCCATGAAAATAGTTTCAACTTCTGCCAAATAAAAATCCGTTTTTCTACCTAATTTTGATCGAAACATCTTCTAGGGGAAAGAAATTTATCCCTGGCAGGGACGAAAAATAAATTTGTCAGACTGGGAAACTCATTTGCCAGGGGGGCGGGAAATCCCGGGCATTCCCCCCCCCCATTAATTCGCACACTGGCTACGGATACTCGATCGTAACTGCCAAATCGTAGCAAATATTAAGAATAAAAAATATCCTCTAGAAGTAGCTCAGTTTTAACTGCAAAAACTGGGAAGCCTTGTATCACCACTCTATCAGTAACTTTCAATTCGGAAACTAGATGGTTGACATAGATCATTTAACTAGGACGAGCGGGATCCGAAATAGAGGGAGGCCTCCCACTTGCACATAGTAACTACCTCGTAGAGATGTTTCCTAACACCACTGGTTTTGTCAAAACCATAATTCAATTTCTTTATGTTCATGTATACTATGATAATTTTGTGTTTTAAAGTTCTAAGTCATGCCTTTGTAGTTATGGACTTACAAGGGAACATTCCCACCCCTCATATCGAAACCACCCCTGAAAATTTGCACATGGAACGATAGTAAGGAGAAAACAGCGCGTGCAAAATCGTAGCGGCTAATACAAAGTATAAGGGTCCTAAAACATCAAACGAAAAG
>JAGDQP010030388.1:0-22654 GCA_022664845.1 Lepisma saccharinum | reverse complement strand
CTAAACTAAGCCTACAAATAAAGTTAATAAAACTATTTCTGATCACGGTAACTATGATCATCTAAGTCAATCTGTTTGTTTTAAAGTATAATAACTTGAGTTTGCTAAATGTGTTTCCTTTAAATTGGATATTGTACTTCTGTAAAAATAGTTTAAAAGCTAGTGTCACATATACCTGTCTTTACTTAAACTCGAAACGACAGTCCAAATATAATCCATTTCCTCTCTTCTGGTCTAAATCGCCTACATATCGACATTTTCATAAAGATCGCGAAACTTGCCCTCTCTGTTCTGAGATCTACGGGAAAAAGGTTTTCGGTTTATTTCGTTACACGTGAAACGAATTAAACAGTTTCTCAGGAACCATTCCCTTGGAAGAGTTCCAGGAAATATTAACCATCGCTATAAAAGAATCAGTCTAGAAGAAATAGCGGTTGGAAGGACTATCACTATACCCAGTAAGCACAAGAAAAACGCTAAATATGGTACCATCTTGGCACTAGCAGGGTTTAACTGAGGGGAAACATTGAATAAACTTAGTCAGGATGACAAGACATTAGATTCGAATCCCGGACCTTCCTACGAGGAAACATAAAACTTTAACAACAGAAATCTGGACCACGCAAAACCAACTCTCCAAGAAGTCGGTGTGACGTATTTCCCGACAGATTGAACCATCTTAACTTTCACTCCCTGTGTTTCCCTTCATATAATAGCAAATAGATTCCACTCCTCTCATCCTTTTTAGGCATGAGCTTAGTAAATTAACTTTCTTCCCTTATTGTGTCATGTTATTACAGAAGAACCAGATTATTTCTGCGGCCACAACATAACCATAGGTAAAATCGTGCAGATCATGAAATCATTTAGCTAATTATACGCCTGCCATCTGGTGAGTTGGGTTGAAGGTTTTCAAACTAGCAAACCAGTCGGTAATTTACAAGACAGATGAATGCCGTATCGAATCAGACTACAGACATGGCTGATTAACCCGGCATATTCAACCATGTTATAA
This sequence comes from Lepisma saccharinum, assembly GCA_022664845.1. Classification (NCBI taxonomy): domain Eukaryota; kingdom Metazoa; phylum Arthropoda; class Insecta; order Zygentoma; family Lepismatidae; genus Lepisma; species Lepisma saccharinum. The sequence goes on along the minus strand of JAGDQP010030388.1, from coordinate 21,639 downwards.
TGGCATGCCACTTTCAAAGAGGTTTTGTGAAAATTATTAATCTTTAAGTTGTGTTTTCATCTCCTTTGGTGTTATGTACAATTATAATCTATTTTATCGTCCAAACAGAGCTGGAAACATTTCAAAGCATGCAAAGGATGTTATGATCCAGAGCGTATCTTCTTGACCAAAAAATAAATTTTCCGCGGATTATTCTCAGATCCATCGAGCTCTACTTAACGATACTGGAGAGAATGCTTAGTGTTAAAAGATAGACGCCAGAGCAAGTATTTTAACACGTTTGTCCACTTCCAGCCTAAACAATGTGGACTAAAATTTCAGTTCTAAATCCGTTTTATACGCTTCTTATCGCTGGGCGGTCCTTTATTTAAATCTTAATTATCAGCAATTCATATAATGGTATACGTACTCTGCATGTAATAGAAAATGTTGCAAATACTATTTACGTTTCTTGCAAGTATTGAGGTATTTAAAAAGGGGGCCGCACAGCGATATCAAAAGTAAAAAAATAAAAACATACTTTTCTTAAACAATTCGTACCAAAAATTAAAGAAAAAAGGTTTGTTTAAGTACGACTAAAAGGGAAAGCATGGGCCGTGCTCTCATATAGAGTCACTTTATAAGTTCTACAATTAGAACGCCCCATGCTTTTCTTTTTAGTCATGCATACACATTTATTTTTTTTACTTTTAAGTACGAATTGTTTAAGAAAAGTATGCTTTTATTATTTTAATTATTTCGAGTTATTTTGGTGTTCAGATACTTTTTCTGCAACCAGTCAAACGTTGCGGGCTAGTATTTATTTTATGATAAAAACGTTCTTACTAAAAAATATGTTTTTAAAATATTCGGTGGACCTATAAATATATAGAAATATATCAAAGTAACAATGAAATATTGTATTGTCACCCGACTTACGTCGCTGTGCAAAATATCATCATTGTATGACGTCGGGAACTGAGTTGAATTTACGTTTCAAGATTTGAGAGGGCACGATGAACCATTATGAATTAAAGAAAAGTATATAAAGATTAAGTTAGAACGGAAACCTTGGTCCATATTATTTTAGACTGGAAGTGGACAAACGAGATTAAGTGTCCTCTCCGCTCCCTTGCTTCGTATAGTCATGACATTTTCAGTGGTAGCAATCAGTCCAGAATCGCTTTTATACAGAGATCATTGCTCAGAACTATTGACACCGAAATTTTCTTCGGATGAAATTTTTGACAATTTCTCTTAAGCTGTGTGTTTACCAATGTTTTAAGGCAATTTACATCGTTTCTGTACGTGCATGTGTAGGATAATAAGAGGTAGTGAATATAATATACTGTAACAGGTAAAGGTATCTTAAGGTATACACAGGGTGTTGTATAAAACCACCTCAAGATTCCTAACTTGAAACTAAGAAAATAGAAAATGTAGACCATCGAAGATGCACAAACGCTTCGATTTGGCGCTGTAGGCTACTCAAAGTGTAGGGAAATTAACTTTAGAATTTCATATTTCCAATGCCATTAACAATAGAACTCAGACGGCATGGAACTTTCGACTTGCTCAATCTAAAAATACATATTCCAAAATTATGTAATGGAGGCGCAAGGGCCTAGAAATTCTCTGAAGTAAAGCTGGGTCGAAATAATTATGAATGGAACTACTTTCCATCAAGTAATGTATTTGTTTGTGCCATGTCGATATCTCAAAACAAGTTTCCTTTGCGAACCATATGTATGGTTGCTTAACAAAAGGAGTAACCATTGCATATATTTCAATGAATTTTTGGTTAATTTGTCAGTAAAAGAGACTGTCATTGCCTGGTTAAGTGGCGGCGATTATGTCTCATTTGTATTGATACGGAAAGAAGTCTCATTCATACTTATTTCGACCAACTGCTTACTCCGGAGAATATCTGTAAATCCTCTACTTCCTTTGTGCATCCATTGCACAATTTTGGAGTATACATATTTGAATAAAGCAGGTTTGACATATTTACGGGTACCATCTCGCCTCAATTAATGGTAATGGAAATATCAAACTCTAAATTTCATTTTCCCACGCTTTCGGCGGCCTTTCTCAGTGTTAGTTTGCAACTCCCTGCATAGATACCTACATATCTTTATCTTATAAGGCATTATTAAAGTATTATGGAGGTTAAGGTAAAGGTATGCATTCGTTAGGGCTGCTTGCCTTGGAAGCTTGCGTTGTTTGCTTTGCTTGCGATTAGAATGACTAGCCAATTGAAGTATGTCTTTTAGTTCGTAATACGTAGAACTCGCAATAAAACACATGTTTCAATTGGCTACCCACCCAAATCGCAAGCACGCAACGCAAGATTTCATGAAAATCAGCCCTAAGAGGCGCATGCACGACATAGGGGAACCGGTCCGCATATTCTCAACCTCCGGCACAAAGTGAGATGTGTTCAGTTCCATACTCGACCGCCTTTACCTGCCAAGGTGCCGAGGAGCACTGTGTTACACAATTCGATAGAAGGTTGAGTTCACCCCAAAGTAACTCAGTTGCCAGCGTCCTGGCCGGAATTTAAAATCCGGGCTGGCCGACTCGTAGTCACACGCTCTACTGCCTAACTTATGGCGACCCCACAATATACTTAAAATACTTTTTTGCTGAGTAGCCAATATGAGCACATAAACACATAATTCTATTAGCTACTCAGCCAAATCGCAAGCGAAATACGCGGTTAACGCGTACATGAAAATCCGGCCTAAATTGTTTTCATTACCATGCGCTTGAAAATTACCACACATGACGTGAAGTACGAAACACTTCTATAATCCTTGTATAACCAAAAGGTTTATTGAAATGAAGTTTTACGGAGCTGTATGAGTGTGGTCGGCCAACATCAATCAATTTTAAAATTGATTAAACCCAGCCTTGACACCTTCGTCGGTTACATCTTTATCACCTTGTTCTGAGTCCAAAATATTATGAAGCGTTTAGAATTTTGGCCATGGTACAAACTTCTAATCGTCCTTGAACGAAACTCATAGAAGAGGAAGAAGAAATAGAATCTTCCTTTAAGAATTTTTTTATTGCTAAAAACAAAAATGAAACAAATAAGACCGAAGCATCCGACTGCCGCTGTACATTAGTCACTTGTCGTGAAGTTTCGTAGAAGTTCCAGCAGAGATTTGTGGGTAATTAACACTAAAATGACCAAGTCTGCTCTCGCGACTGTTAAGATTTAATTACAAAATCTCTTCACGGGGCGGCAAGCTTTCAAGAGGTTTTCTACTGCTTTGCGTCCACAATTTAAGAAAATAAACAGGAAATTGAACGTGGACTTATTTGATTACATCAGCTGCGTGCTTCACTTGCGATTTGTCTAAGGTTTTATTTCCATGAAAGTTTGCGTTGTTTGTGATTTGGGTGAATAGTCAATTGAAATACGTGTTACATGTAGAACAGGTAATAGGAAGCTTTAAAACACATGTTTCAAGTGGCTACTCACCCTAATCACAAGCAACGCATGCCTTCATGAAAATTAGCCCTAAGTACCTAATGGAAACACGTGTTTAATTTTTTCTATTGGCTACTCATAGCAAGCAAAGAACATGGCTAGTGCGTACGTGAAAGGTCGGTCTAATTAATACAAACTCAATGATAACCACAAGACGAGAAATGAAATCAAAATTTTGCTTCATCCAAATAGGTTGATTAAAGCACAATTCTACAAGTTATTTCCAGTCTCTTTGGTTTAATGTTAGGCATGAATGCATGTAACAGTAAACATGTCCTTTTGTAGACTGTAAAGTGTGACTTTTTTTAACATTCATACAATCAATCTAGTACCCTTTTCACACCTGAAATAATTCAGCTTCTGCTCACTTATACATATGAACACTTTTGTGCAATTTTCCATACATTTCAGAGTATATGAATAAGCAGTTTTAACAGTCCAATGGTTGGTCCACATTACGCCACATTTTTGTAGGTTTACATGTTGACGAGGGCCTCAAGGCCGCAACAATCCTCTCGTCTTTAGTCACTTTGCCAACGCCTTTAACAAGCCATGTGAAATTTAAGACGGAGAGAGAATAATGATTGTCATAATAATATTCCATACCTAAAGTATAGTACAGACTACTGGTGAGTCCACACTAGCCCTTGTTGATAAATATTTTTGTGTGTATCAAGTTTAATGCTGAGTGTACTAATTTATAGATATTTTAACGCCCAGGTGCAAAATTCTGTGCTGAATGACCATAATAAATCTCAAAATGACTAAATATTGTTAAGCATAGGTATATGAAAAGGGACAGGATACATGTTGACAAAATATCTGCATATAGTTCCAACCATATTGAAGCAATAACAGGAAAGGTTTTGTAAACTGTATAAATGATTTATAGCATTGTTGGATATATTTACAAAATAACTTTAACGGCTCATTTTCAAGCCCGCTTGCGTTGCTTGCGATTTGGGTTAATGGCCAATTCAGAAACGTGTTTCAACACTTAAGAAAACTACACCACGTGTTTCAATTGGCTATCCACTCTAATCGCAAGCAACGCAAGCAGGCTTGAAAATGAGCCCTTAAAGCTTCAAAAGAAATGTTTACAGTATATAAAAGAAACTATGTTTCAAAAATATTTCTAAAACATTTCCCAGAGAAGGATGTATTCTGGAAATAGCGGAAATATTATTACCATCTACCAAAGTATTTCATGCTGTGGGTATATATTTAAATGCTGATTGAAAAGAAAATATATCTACATATAATGAACGTAATTATAGTCTCAGTATCTGGCACTCCTGAGAACAGTGACAGCAGGGAGAAACATTACAAAAACAAAAGTAAATTGATTGAGATAATACACTCGTATATATCAGCACGGCCATATATATGATAGACGTCAAAAAGAGATGTTTCCCTGCCTTTCCTTGCACACATTACTACTTAAAGAAAACATAAGTAGAAAAAATCCAGAAAAGACAAGAACAAGAATCGTAACATAAGTCTGCTATTTTATTTTGCTGTATCGACATTTTGGAACACTTGCTCAAATAACGTTAAGGTAGACAAACGGTGCAGATCAATATGGAAGAACAACAACAGTTCAAAGAAAACAATCATTACATTTATAAAAACTCAGAGACCACTTATTAACCAAACAGATAAGAATACTATTAATTAAGAAGTGGGTTTGAATTTATATGAATATTCCAATCCTTGTGTTGTAAGGTCCGATATTGCAAAACTTAACTTTTATCTTTAAAAGCTTTCTCCAGAAATAGCTAGATCGTAGGCAGACCATAAAATCAACCTCAAGCTGTTTGGAAAATAAATAATATCAAACTTAGTATCTGCTATACGCTTTTCACGTGGTTATCTGCTGGGTTAATAGCGAAAGTCAAGGGCGGTGGTCATAATAAGCCACCAAAAACTACTGGAGTCATATATCTTTCTGATTTCCTAATAGATTAATCAAGCAATGTATGTCTCCATTTGTTCTCCTTTTCTTTAGTTCCTTTGTCTGAAGTAGAGACTAGATCTATCTATGGTCGCAAAGATGTATTTATGAAGACTTGTATACATACATGACCTCTTGGAATTTGTGTGTGGAATTTCGACTACAAAGACAGTTTATGGTTAAATTTTAAACATTATCCCAGTAAAACATACGTGTTTTAAACGTTGATAAACTTGGAAAAGGAGGACATTAAACGGTTTTATCAACGTTTAAAACACGTATGTGCTAGTGGGGTAGTTAAAAAAAATAACTTAATTTTAAATTTTAAAAAAAAAGTTAATTTTAACTGGGGTAGTTAAAAACAAATGAAATTTTAAAAACATACTTTTCTTAAAAAGACGAAATAAAGCAATTAGTACGTAGGCTGATCAACAAAGACTGCAGTTTCCTTTGCTGCCGAATGCCGGCACGTTTGATAGTTGAAGAGTTGTGTTTCATGTATACTCTCACTAGGTGGCAGCATCTTATTTTATTTTATTAACCTTATTTTATTTTTCTCGTATATGCTCTGGTTCGAATTTCTTAGTCTTCTGAAATTAAGACAATCACGATTTTTTCCTACTTTAAATTTCCAAACAACGAAAAATAAAATAATTCTTGTTTTGTCTGGATACGTTGATTAAAGTCCAAGACACAATATTTAGCTTGATCCAAAGCAGTTCCATCGGGTGTTTAAAAACCCAAAGTGTTTGCAGAATTCCTATGACCTTAGTCTGGATCTGTGGTAGCTCTAAAGTAAAAGCGTCTTTTAACCCACGTGATAAAATTGAATTAGAACAAGTGAAACGTTGCGATCATAGTATTGATCAACGAGTCCAGATATTGGGTTGGTGCTCATGAAATGGCCGCTTTCATTCCTGGTGGGAAAAGCACCTCAGCAACACAACACAGGGATCGATTGTGATCACATGCCTAATGTCACGTACTCTGTATACGTCCAGCAAACAGACTGGTGTACCCAGACAGTCAGGAGGCAGTGTGTTGTTAAATAGGGTCGTATGAAATTTCACATGAAGAACACAATTGCGAGTAGTTTTTCGTTATGATTCCAAACTCCGGCATTCTGCACAGCAACTCGCAAGAAAGATTAACACGCACTATCAATCGGCGGTTCCATGCGATCGGTAAGGTGAAAAAGCTGGACGCATGTTTACCACATGAGTTGACATCGGCAAATAAGAATCTTCGTCTGGAGGTGCGGAGTTGTCTGAGTGAAAGGAATAAGCGGGAAGATTTCCTCCACCGAATTGTAATTTCGGATGAAAAATGTATCTGCTATGCCAATCGTAAATGGTCAAGATAATGCTTGGACGCGATCATCGTCCAGGAGTGTGTCCTAAACCTGTCCACCCACGGAAGGTGTTGTTGCTCGTATGGTGGGAGTGATCCATCATGTCTTTCTCAGGCGGGGTGAAACCATCACTGCAGATCGTTTCAGTGTTGAACGCCATGAAATGCACCGCAAAGTTCTCCGCAAATACCCAGCTATAATCAGAAGACGTGGTGTCCTCACGTTGCATGACAATGCCTACCCACAGGTCGCGAAAATAACGGTGCAGACCTTCCCTGATGATCGGGCGGTGCAACATGCAGTTGAGAATTTCTTAGATTCGCAGACTCCAGATTTCTTTCGCCACGGAATCCAGTCGTTGGCTGAGCGATGGCAACAGTGTGTGAGGGTGCAGACGGAGAATACTTTGATTAACCAGTTAATGTAGTTTAGATTTTTCTGGTCTTTGTATATGACACACCTGGTGCAGACATTTTAATTCGCACTAGTGCATATTCACACACTCACTCATTCTATGGCTTCGCAAGTTCATCGCCGCAGTAACAAACTATTTTCATCGGGTTTTATCTTAGGCAAGAGTAAGTCAGTTTTCACCACAAACACCTATTTCTCAAAGATCCCTTCTAATATTGTCCTGCCAACGTCGTCTCGGTCTTCCCAACGGTCTCTTTCTATCCGACTCTCCAACCACGATCTAACATAGTCCTAGTTTTTCTCCCATCCGAGCTACATGGCCTGCCAATCTTAGTCGTTGTGATTTCATTAATCTTACAACATCGAGTGAGTCGTACAGTCCGCGGACTTCTTCATTATTGAGTCTTCTCCATTTCATCTCGTCCCTTTTTGGCCCGTCTATCTTTCTCAATACCTTATTTTGAAAGACTCATAATTTATGTTCATCCGCTAAGGTCGTATTCCAATTTTCGCAAACGGAAAGTATTACGAGCAGAATAACCGTTCTGTATATTTTCAATTTCAACTTCCTTGTTATTAATCGCGAGGCTAGGAGTTTCTGAACTGAATAGAAACATGCATTGCCCGATACTAAACGACTTTTTATTTCTTCCGTCATCTCGTTTTTGCTTGTTACATATGCTCTCAAATTTTTATTTTTTTTTACTTTCTCTGTTTTCATTCTTAATTGTTATGTACATAATTCCGTTATTCCCTGTGTTTCGGCTTGTTATCATGCATTTTGTTTTCTCTATGTTTACCTGTAGACCTATCTCATCGCACGCTTCTACTAAGACATCGCTGTTACTTTGTAGCGCCACTATATCGGCTCCTATTCAATCTACATCATCTGTGTATACAAACAGTTGATTCAAGACATTCAGTGTCAGTCCCTTTTAGTCCTCTTTTATTTTCTGAATCACATATTCTAAAGCAAAGTTAAACCATAATTGGTGACAAGGCATCACCTTGTTTCAATCCGTTGCGAATCTCGAAAGTATCTGACATATTATTACCTACCCGTACTCTGCTTATGGGGTCGCTAAAACACATCCTCGGAAGCTTAACAAGTTTCTTCGGAATTACACATTTCTACTCGATTATACAGTGAATGGCCATGGTAAGGAAACATTTGTAGATAGCTTTATTCGTATTATACTTCCGGGATAATAATTGTAATCTTTCAAAGACTAGAGCAGAACAGAGGTGATAATCTATTGATAAGAGGAACTGATTTGTTTCACATTGAAACCAATCTAGTGTATTATCTGTTAGTTGTTTTACGACTGTGTTTGTATATATCTTGGGATCATCATTGTAGGTAACTATCATTGCTTCAGTGTAATTTTATTGGTGTGTAAGTCGTACTACGTAGAGAATAATTCGACAATTTTGCTAGTACTTAACATATTTAGGGAGAGTACTCTACAGCTCGCAAAGAAAAAGAAAATCCATTCATATATTTGTTTTATGCTCTGGTCGTAATCGGCACATTACTGACCGTTTGAGATTGAACAAATTCTATAATATTTGGTCGAGGGTGCTCCAACTTCAATTCTAGTTTTCGTGCATCATAATAAGTACATATTCTATTTCATGCACAAGGGTAGTAATTACTTTTTAAATACATCTGAAATTTTCGTACAACAATGTAGTAGATAATATCAGCATTTTCCTTTGTTTTATCATAATTCTGCTGAATCCAATAAATTTTGATTATGTTGTACATTTTAGAATCCATATATCGCTGATATTTCAATTTCTGAGAAAAATATCATTTGTAGCCTTGAAATAGACTGTTGTTTCTCAGTATTACAGTGAGTAGTCTTTACAAAGACTGTTTTATATTTGACAACAATCAAAGAATTCTTTAAAAGGACTGTTAGTAATATTAAAATCATATCATTTGTACAATTGTATAATTGGTGAATGTAATTGAGAAAACATTGTGTAATCTGACATATTGTAGATTGTTGAGATTTCCGAAAGTAATATTTCATTTTGACTTTAATGGTAGTAAAGTCAGATATCTAAATAAAATTATCTTGTGGTGTAGAATTTAACATTAGTTTCAAGTTATTAATAATAAAATGTATATATTGAATCAAATTTATTTTGTCATTTTGAACATTCACTTTCACTCTATCGTACATATCTTGAGATATAGTTTAACCCCACATAGCAAAATGTCGTCCCAGGAATATCTGACGGATCTCCTGGCAGGATATCGTTTAAGTCCCGTTTACATCCATCGGAGGTATAGTTATAATTAATCCTTCGTATAACTATACGAAGGCATATCCTTCGTATAGTTATAATTAATTATATAATAATAATAGTAAGGTCGATTTAATTTATAGAAATTCCAGGTAGATAATCCCGCACGGCTTTCCGGGGGACATCCAGGGGACCTCCATACGGGATGAATTGTTTGTATTGCCCACAGAGTTATCCCACGGACGTCCTTAGGACATCGCTATGGGAGCTTGAGAAATCTGACGTTAATGGGATCTAAATGGGACGTCCCTGGGATGTACTCTGCTATGTGGGACTGTTCCGATCTGGGATAATTGCACAGTAAGTAACTATTTTAGGTATGATGTTGCATATCATCTTAAAAGTTTGGTATAAGAAATAATTTTGATGTGTATTCATTTTATGAACATTATAGGTACTGACGTTAGTGATCAGTCTCATAAGAACCCACCTTGTTTCACTTTTACCTGGTGCCTTGTAACTCAGCCAGAAGCCACCATTATACCGTACCAATCGGGATTCGAACCCGGAACTCAGGTGTTACTAGCCTGAGATTAACAGGGTGGCTCCGTAATAAGAATTTGAATTAGCGTTAGGCTTCTATGGCTCAGGCTGTGATAAGGAGGGAAAAGGATGCAGTAAAAAAAATGGTCAGAGCTTAAGTTCAAGATAGCAACCCGATATTTGACTGGTGTGACTGAGAAATACCCTAGGTTCGCATTAAGTTAATTTTATTATGAACTGGTATATGATGTGGATGAACTATACGGATCTTGTTCGGGCACGTCATATTGGAACCGGGACCCGCATTCGTATCTTGGAAATAGACACTGAGCACTCGTATCTGGTTCTTGGAGCCGGGTACCCGTGTTTCACTTGTTTCAGATCCGAATCCACATTTTGCTGGTCCAGGGTGCCATATTAAAAACTATGCTTAATGTGAACCTATTATTTCTCGTAAGTCGCCCCAGCCAAATATCTGGTTGATACATTAAACTTAAGCTCTGACCAATTTCTTACTTCATCATTTACCCTCTTTATCCCAGTCTGATCCGTAGATGCCTAACGCTATATGCCATAAATAATACGCTATAGAGACGGGCCCAAGTCATTAATTACTAAAATGACCCAATAATACAAAGTTTACCCAAGGATTTTCTCTTAATGACTTTTCTTCCCCGGGCATGTAACGAAAATATTTTATATCTCACGATCCCATTATCGTCCCAAATTACAATTTTCATGGAAGTATGTCCAACATATAAAATTGTTTTGAAAAAATACGAGATGCCGGACTTTGAAAAAAGAAAATAATTTTTGGGATACAGAAATTTAGCAACTCTGACGAGTATCATATCAAATGAAAGCTTATTACAAGAGCTTTAAAATGAATCCTCTCCGAGCTCTCTAGCACCAACCATTGCTGAGTAATAAGTAATTGTGTATACTAACAACACGTAATATTTGAGTTCCTGAACTTTAGTAGAACATAAACCAGTGCGTCAAAAATCTGGGGGAAAATACTATTTAATTTTCTCAACGGATACAACCAACAAACCAAAAATGATAGAAATCTGAGAGACTGAGGTAGAATTTGGATAAAAAGTGTGTTGATTTTACTGGAATGACCCTAATCATGGGACTTGCCACGTGCTCGGAAATTAGTCTGAGTCCTCTTTATCAAGTAGTACTTACGGAAGTTCCTTTAATTCAAGCCGACACATGAATAGATGAAAAAGTAACTTCGATGTAGGAAACTGCAATACAATCGCTGCTTAAATATCGAGCATCCCATTAGAATAGCATCGATCTTAGTAGACCTACTTCAACGATACCTCTAGAGTTTAGGCACAAAGTTTTGCAGAAGTAATTTAATGACGAATCATTTGAACGTACGTACAGCACGTTCTTGTTTCCGCTGACAAATGTACAGATGCTTATCAGAATAATGGAAACACATGATTTCCCTCGTCCAACTACTCTCGAAATGTAAACAATCGCTTTCAGCACCTTCAGTTGTCTTTCAGTGACGACATACCATTTGATCTATTATGTTAGGTAGAGCGTGACAAAAATAGAAAGAGTTCTATTTTAAAAGTGTGAGACTTGGATTAACATTTTAATTCACACGATCATTTTACCGAGTGTTGCACTGTGGGTCAGACAAACTGTTATCGTGTGACCTTGACATAGGTGAAAAATTACCAATATCATATAGAACTAACATCGGAAGGTATCACCCAGGACCTATGTTGAAGGTGTCATCCCGGTATTTTCCTGGTGTGACTGTGGATGAATCCTAAAAAAAACTCAGGATTGTCGGCCCATGACATCGAACCCACAGCCTCCCGAATGCTACGCCAACGCTATAAAACTGAGCTACGGCGGCTAAGTACGTCGAACTTGTACTCTTCAATGTTACTTTTGTACGAGTGCAGAACATCGAAAATCTTTGGCATTTTTCCTGTAGCGTTCGATGACATATTTCTTCAAATATGGTTCTGTGTAGGATGTGGAGAAAAAAAGACAATAATAATTCATTTTACATATTTATACTTCGTAATAAGTATTTTATTGTACTTCAATATTTATTTTGTGCAAGGAAGTTTAACTTGCAAGAATTTCGTAGTGCTATTCCGTGCGATGGACAGGCGCGTGGGGGTCGTGAGGGTGACGATCCAAATATGTATTTGTAGCGTAAATCCAAAAGTGGCAAGACTCTTTTAGCAGCATTATTCGACTGTTGCACCTTTACACACCTTTCTCTGAGGAACAGAAGCGAATATCAAGTGCTCAGAGATGGAACTTAACATATTATTCACCAACGTAGCCATCCCAAAATCCTGTTCGGCAACTGATCTTATTTTGTCACTTTGGAGTTTACACACTTTACGCTGCAAGCATAAATATTTTTGACCTAGTGTCGTAGATCGGCCCTTTTTTACCTTCCAAGTTGCCTAGGGGTACCAAGGAGACACTTGTACTCAATTTGATAAAAGGGTTGAGTGCAACTCAGCACAAAATTTACCAGCATTATGGTCGCTCGATTCGAACTCATGCAGTACCGATTCAGATACAATAACTCCACTGGATAATTATGGTGCATATCATGGTTCCGTGCAAGACAAGGCTATTAGCCCCAACTTTGCCACATAAATCAAAATAAATTCTAACCAAAAAAACTTAATTCTACTTCTCAGATTTATATGGTGATTCCTTAGAATGTGACTAATTTCCGCTTAGAATATTACTAATTAAATGCCCTGTCAGTGAATTCACGTGGTATACCTGCGTTAATTAGCAAATATTTCTGCAATATATATTTATAAATGTATCTTCATACGTAAACGTACTTAAGTTTCCATCAAATGTGAGAGTTTTACCTTCTGAGTAACTCTGTTTCCGGACACTTTTTACGTATGTGAGTTCTCCTAATGTGTTGAGAGAAAAGGACTTTCCACAGTACTCAGTATGAATATGCTTCGGTACCGGAGTGGGTTAGCAAATTGCTGTTGAGATAATCTTTGATAGAAAAGGACTTTCCACAGTATTGAAAAGACTATGTACCGGAGTGGGTTAGCAAATGTCTCCTTAGACTTCTTGTGTAATAAAAAGACTTTGAACAGACCTTACATGAATATGCTCGAACAGCTAAGTGAGATTTTAGATGCTTCTTGAGATAACTTTTTTGAGAAAAGGATCTTGCACAGTATTCACATGTATATGTTTTATTACTTGTATGAGTTTTCAAATGACCGTTGAGGTCACCTCTTTGGAAAAAGGTCTTTCCACAATACTCACATGAATGTGCTCTTACACCTGAGTGACTTATCAAATGTCTGTTTAGAGAACTCTTGACAGAAAAGGACTTTCCACATTCCTTACATGGGTATGCTCGAACACCTGAGTGAGATATCAAATGTCTCTTAAGAGTATTTTTGTGAAAAAAGGACTTTCCACAGTAGTTGCAACAATATGCTCTGTTACCGGAGTGAATTATCTTATGATTGTTTAGAGTACTTTTGTAAGAAAATGCCTTTTCACAATACTCACATGAATACGCTGTATTAATATCTAAATGAGTCCTTAAATGTATACGAAGATTCCTTTTCACAGAAAAGGACTTTCCGCAGTATTCACAATATATTCTAACATTACCCGAGTGAGTTCTCAAATGTGTGTTTAAACTATTTTCATAAGAAAAGCTCTTTCCGCAATATTTACATGTGAATAATCCACATGTCAACGATATATCCATGTGGGTTATCAAGTGTGCCTGCAAGGGTCTTTTATAACGAAATAATTTGCCACAATAATCACATACGAACCGTTTTTCATTTTTGTAAGTTCTGGAAGGTTTATGAAAGATATCGCTAGAAGGAAATGACTTGCCACTTTGAACTAGGCTTTCAACCGTGCAATGTTTCATATGTTTGTTTACATTACTTTCGACAGTAAAAGACTTGCAACAATATTTACAAATAAACGGTCTTTCACCCGTGTGACTCATCAAATGCGAGATTAGACTGTCTTTATAACTAAATGACATACTACAGTGTTCACAGGAGTACCTCCGTTTATCTGAATGAAGTGCCAAATGGCTTGTTAGTGCCCCCTTTTCACGAAATAACTTAGCACAAATATTACATCCGAATGGCCTTTCACCTGTGTGGAGTCTCAAGTGTGCCTTTAGTGCACCTTTGCGAGCAAATGACTTCTGGCAGTGTTCACAAATAAATGGTCGGTCGCCTGTGTGTTTTATCGAATCTCTCGTGAGTTTCGATTTTCCCTTCAAAGATTTGGAGTGTTTTACAGTTCTATCCAACTTCGTGTGACAAGAAAATTCCGAGTTTGAATCTTGTTTAGTGAGAGATGTATCACTGTTGTTTTTGAAACCTGGTTCTTGCTGTTCTATGTCACTACTCAAATATGTAGTTGGACAAGAAGCATCTTCAAGGCATCTAATTCTCCTAAACCAAAGAGAAAGAACAAATTAGTTGGTAGTGATGCGAGTAAAGTGTTTGCAATTTTGAAAACAAAATCAACCCATGCAGATGGCCCATTTATTCACTGGATAACATTTAGCTAATTCATAATATCAGGTAGGTATTGCAGAACGTGGTTTTAGATCAACAATGCCCAAATCCTTGTACCAATTTATAGCGGAGAAGATTGTTGTACCAAATTTGTCATATACAGAAATAGGCACAAACATAATTTGGTAATTTTTCAAATCGCGCTTGAATAAGTAAAAACACATATTAAGGCCGGATATGTGGCCTGAGCCATATATACCCAAAGACCATAGATAAATCTAAAATCATATTCTTAGAAGGACCACATAAAATTAAAGTTTTTTTTTTAAACAGATACTTAGAAATATTTGTTCATATTATCGAAAAGTAAGAAATATATTCATATCGACATTCCAAATGTTGTTGAAAGGAGTCTCGATCAAACGAAATGCGAAAATTATTACATACTGGAAAAAAGTACGGAAATAGCATACATACATGCACTATACACAAAAATAGACAAAATGATAGTGCCTATTATATCTGTAGAAATGACCCAGATAAAAAAGTAAACATTAATTGTGTTTATAACATCTCTAAGAGCGAAGACTAGGTAGGCATCCGTTTTACATCCAGCATCTGGGCATTACATGTGCTCCTTTACCTGCTGTTAATAGTCTGCACGTGTCCCTTATCTTGCCAGATCCTGGAACAATAGCTAATAGAGAAATCCCTATACAAGAATGATGATAAGATGTGCCGTAATATTAACTTGATTTCTTTCAATTTTAGAACTTTAACTGCTCGACTATTCAACGAAAACTATTCGTGAACGCAACAGAACAAATATTACAGAAGTATGTATTAAGCAAATGCCGTGCTAAACGTATTTCAGTAACCATAAGCACCAATGCCTACCACATAACATTTCCTCCTATTTACAGTTGGTACGTCTACGCGCAAGGACATTGAAGTCGCTGTTAGTTTTGCAGGTAGCGTCGCTCTCGACACACCCCATTCGCGCATATCTTTGAGCTAGAATTTGTGATATAACACCAGCTTTAGGTTTCTGTTATCGATTTCATTTGTCTTCGCTCTGCAGTGTATGAAACGTATTTTTAACAGTGTCGAAAATGAAGACAATCAAGTAATTTCAAATACGGAAATATTTATTCTTTATTGGTCACGATAAACGCAAATTCAAATATACATGTCGTAATGTACCTGTAATTATCTGTACTTAAAATATACGTACCCTACCCTCCGCGCGTACCAATTGGAAACGTGACTCATGTAACCACGCTACATGTTGCCAGTCCTCTCAGGTCCAATCCCCGTGTTCCCGAGCAAATATGAGTCCTCGCGGTAGATGAGCAGCGATTAGTAGAGGCTCACGTGTCGGTCTTCGGCTGCAATACGCCATAGAGACCATACTGCGCTGCGCTGACCTCTCAGATACATTCCTAGGACATCCTGCTTTGATTCCGGCTGTCAGATCACACTCAGTAGCTTGTCTGTTTGCCCGGACGAGTCTACCAAGACGTCGCCGGTCACAGTCTTTCAGCATCCGTGGGCGGGCACTGCGTTGTCTCTGATGAGTCGTAATGCCTCCAATGCGGTATTCACGGTCCACTCTTGACATTGTGGAGCGAGTAAAGATCAATCTCCAGGCGACATTCGAGATCACATGCCCCATTCGTCTAGCACAAACTATCATTTGGCGCCTGTAATTCTCGTCGGGTTGCCATCACTACGGTACACGATCTTCCACCGCACTCACAGAAGTACTACTGACCACACTGCAACTGCTTCGCGTTCGGTTTGCCGCGTGTTAACGCGCCTCCAAGTACTTCCCTCCCATGACTTCTAGCACTTCGGTGTACATGTCTATCATCGTCAATAGGCAGTTCCCTAGCACTAGCCCTATCTGTCCATCTCCTTTCATATTATGTAAACACCCTTCGGCGAAATATTATCGCTTTTCTATTGTGTTTGATTACCTGCTCTTGCTCCCAAATATGTAACTGCCATTTTCTACCTTATTTTGCTATCTTATATAACTGAAGTTCCACAAACCCTGTAACCCAAACAGATCCATTGTGGTCAGCTATAATTCCCCAGTGAACATATGTTTCCTTTTGTTGATTCCTTCCTACAGCCACGTATTCAAGCGTTCCCTCTACATACGTGGCACCTAGCATCTACAATTCATCCTCAATTTGCTACCTCATTTTCTGACTTACCGCTCGTTACAACAGATGGTACTTCCTTGGACATCAACATTCCTCATGCCCATGGAGTTGAAACTTTGGAATTTTTCCTTAACCAGAGAACCAAAATCCCATATGCCAACGACAGCTTGCCTTCTATATCTGCCCAATTTAGTTCTCACATGTAACAACTTCAGCTTCGACGACAAATAATACATTCAGGTCTGAGGTACAGTCATGGGTACAAGAATGACCCCTTCTTACGCTAATTTTTTCAACAAGATTTCCTACAATCGAACCCTTGACTTCTTTACCCTATGGTCGCACGGCGGAGCCGGCCTAAATACCTTCCTAGAATAAAAGAACCAATTCCGTGTTATCCAATTCACTTGATCTATTAAAAAAAATACGCCACATTCCTTGATCTGGACATCTCTTTTGAAGTGAATATACTCACTACTTCCATTCCCATAAAACCTACCAAGCATATGCAATAAGTTACCATTCACGCAACACCCAGAAAGGTTTTTTTCCTTTCCCGGGAATTCTGCTTCTCCCACAACACCCGGGAATTCTGCTTCGTTTTCGAGATACACGGAGGTTAGAACGCTCACTTTCTGTACGCGTAGTCACGGGTTGAATCCCGTCGGGGTCCACTGAACGGACTGGTTTCGAACATACTTTACCAAAAACTCTAGGTCTCGTTCATAGAAGCTCACCAACTCGTTTATGACGTTAATAAAAATCCAATCAGTTGAAATACACGGTTTGCAACTTAGAGCCACAAAATGGATTTCTTGCAATGGTAAATACAACGAATATTTTGCCGTAAATCTTAAATGATATACTAAAATAATAATTCGTTTTCGGAAGCTGATTTGCTTCAATACAGTCGATATTACATTTTATAAAACTGATGCCATCGGGTAATAAGTGTTGCCAATCTTGCACATTGTTTTATTTTTTCTGAAATCGTACTACGTCAGTTTATTCTTTATATGGTATATTCTAATGATTATAAACAATATATGTAAAGCACAAAGGGCAGTGTTGCAAACTTTGAATGTTATACCAGATTAAAAATTGCAGTGTTTCTTCACAAGAAGTGAAAAAGTTTCACAGTTTGCAACATCGCGCCATGTATTTCACATTATGTTGTTTACCATCACTGGAGGACCCAAGAAATATACTTTGCGTTAAAAATGTTGACCCAGTCGGTAAGCTCTGAAACTGTTCGTCTACCATATTTAGCAAACTTTGAGTCTCTCCTACGGCATGGAATTATCTCATGGGGCAACGAAAGCAAAAGTAAAGATGGTTTCAAAATTCCAATTTTGCGAATAATGACACAATTACCACAAAGGAATTCATGTACGGCGGTTTATAAACAGCTAGAAATTTTGACGTTACCTTCTATATAAAAGCGTAATTTATATCTTTCAAAATGTTATTTTCGTTCAAAATTTCTTTCTTTCAATGCTCTAATCAAGTACACAGATATCCATGAACATAATACGCGAAACAAAACGAAAATATTTGTTAATAGACATAGGCTAAACATTTCCAAAAAAAAAAAAAAAAAAATAGCCTGGTCAATCTAGCCATAAAGCTATACAATAAGCTTCCCTTACAGATAGGAAATGTAATAAAAATCGAAGAGTTTAGAAAAGCAGTAAAACAATGCTCATAAAATACTCCTACTCAATTAACGAATACTTGGAAAGTGATATCAGTATGTAATGTGTAAATGAGAGATTGTGTATTTTACACTACTATATATAATTAGATGTGTACTTTTATTTGTTCTTTTTACGGTTGCTATAGTATAATTATAATTGTATTTAGGGCTTAATGTGTAATACGCAAATTTCTATGTATAGCTCTACTCTCTATGAAGCTTTGTATTTTACACTACTATATATAACTAGCTGTATTCTTTTGTTCGTTCTTTTTACGGTTGCCATTATATAATTATAATTGTGTTTAGGGCCTAATATCATAGACCTCATAATAGACTTAGCGCGCTTCCCCATTTCTAGCTGCGCTAAAACTAATGGGTTTTTGTACAGAAGCACGTGCTTTTGAAGCCATCAGATAAGTAGCTCTGCCATAGATTTCACAATAGCATAGGAGGCCTATGTCAGAGCTATCTAGCGGATGGATTCAAAAGCACGTGCTTTTGTACAAAAACCCATTAGTTTTAGCGCATCTAGAAATGCGGACGTGTGATAAGTCTATCTATTATGAGGTCTATGCTAATATCTATTACAAAATTTTCTATGTATATCTCTACTGTATGTGGAGCTTTGCAATAATTATATATTATGTGATTTCTGTAAATATCAATGTATCTTCTGACGTGTCTTATATCATAACTGTACTCATTTGTACACAATATGATCTATAAGACAAAGGATTAAAGTTAATTAAACTGACGTAGTATCATTTGAAAAAAATAAACAATGTGAAAGATTGGCAGCACTGATTACCAGATGACATCAGCTTCTAACTTGTTATATCCACTATATTTATGAAAATCATCTTCCAAATAACTAAATTTTATTTCAATGCAATTGTTTAAGATCAATGGCAAAATATTCATTGTATTTACCATTGCAAGGTGTCGATTTTGGGCCTTTAGTTGGAAACACTACATCAAAAACGAAACGGAATACGACCCAAGTTGATATGAACTGTTTTCTTGTTTCGGTATCAAGATTCGCCATCCAAAGTTTGTAACCGTTAATTTTTTACAAGTCCGATAACAGTTCACCGTAGTTAAATTATTAACATTACTTATTGATACAGTATGTTAGTTGAATGAGTAAAGACGTAGTTTTTTTTAACTGCGTGATGAATGTGGTTCCATTTTTCTCCGCTAGATGGTGGTAAATTAAATATGACGCTTCCTGGCTGAAAAGGAGTTTTGCTGCTACATATCAAAAAATATAAAGCTATCCCCTGTGCGATTCGCACGGACTGTGAGTATGGAGGACGTGGATGTAGCACTCCACATATTCTCGACCTACGGTATGAAGTGAGGTGGTGTGGTCAGTCCCACGCTCGATCACCTTTACCTTCCCAAAGTGCCCAGGAATACCAAGGACTCTCTGCTACTCAATTTGATAGGAGGCTGAGTGCACCTGAGAGCGCCAGGCATAGGAACATTGCAAGAAAAGTCTCCAGCATCCTCGCCGGGATTTGAACCGATAATTGCCGTCATTTACTTTAATGGGAACATGTAAAGACTTTGGTCCCTCATTTTTGAAGTGGCGTTATGGAACTGACGGGAAACAAATTCAACATGGGTCAGACAAAGTCACAGAGGCCATCTTGAGGCTAGGATATGGCTAGGGTTAAAGTTACAGTGTGGACATTTGTCGGCTCACACATGACTCTCATGTGGTGTTTGTAAGGTGAATGTTGTGAAATCTTGAATGTATTATTTACAATATTTCGTATTAACAATACTTTCACACAATACAATATTTCATTACTTTCACATATCATCGAAAATAAATTTTTGAAACGTTACTGGAATTTATGTGCATCCTACATATGTATAAGATAGTAAAATAACGTAGAAAAAGGAGCCCTTGCATATAAGAATCCAAAGGCAGGCGGACATAAGCTTGACAAACACAATAGAAAAGCGACAACGCTTCCCCGAAGGAGATGGAAAGAGAGAACTGTTGATAGGAAGCGGTCATGTTGACAACAGACAAAAGGGAACATAGTTGCCAGGTTATTGAGACGGGAAAATAATTAAAAGAACCGAAGAAAACACCAAACGGCGAAGGAAGTGTGAAAAAACTCGGAGTGGGTGAGAGACTTAGGGTAAAGGGTCAGGGGGGAGGAAAGAAGATTAATAATAATCAAGATGAGGAGAAATTAATTGAGGAAGAAATAAAAATAATGAAGAACTGCGCTGCACGGAAGTACATCTAGTAAAGTCCGCGTTCATGGTTGGCGGAAAGCATAGAGATCTACTCACATCTATTCGTTGAATTTTTAATTTAAATTTTATTTTTGGCTTTTATGAATCTAAGCCTCAGGCCGGGATAGCAAAGGGGGAAATGAGTCGGGAAGCTGTCGCCCAGGACCTTTGTTGAAAGTGCCACTCCCAGCATTTGCCTGGTGAGAGTGAGGAAAGACCCTAGAGAAAACCCAGTCAGGATAGTCGCCAACGCTCTATCACTGAGTTACGGTGACCTCATCTATTCGTAACTGTAGCAGAATTTTCAAGACGCTGACACGGAAGGTTTCATCAAATTCCCGCACGTGATATGAAGTGTGTTCCAGGTATCGGGAGATGAGGAACTTGTGATTTGGAAGAGTAGCATGTTTGCTGATGCGGATTCTTAGAAGTTTCTCCAACGTAGAAGGCGGAACACAGGTTACGGAGCAGCAGGTAAATGAGGATGGAAGATATGCAACTGCCGGAGTGTCGGAAATAGTACGTCATGTGAGTGGCAGGATGTTTCAAGGTCAGACTGGGATCAAAAACAGGACAGGTTCTGCAGTGGGGTTTATTACACTTGCCAGGTTTAGGGGAGCGAATGAATGGCTCAGATCCTAATCAGTAACGTGTTGAGATTCGGGAGTTCTGTGATAGACTATTTTGGGGCACGAGAGAAAAACTTTTTCAGTTACAGATATCGAAGTGAGTATGGAGATAGGCCAGTTTGAGGGGATTTTCGAGGACCTGATGGTAGGGAGAGAGTTTCGAGCGGACGGAGCTTCGGCCTGTTCGAGTTTCACTAATTTCAGTCGCGAGCTAATTGTTTACGGAGGTGAATGGCATATCCCCGGTCGGTGAGACCTGAGGAGCAGATGCGGGCGATTCCGGACAGCAAATGCGTACGGGAGAGCGTTTAGTATGGGTATGGGTGCGTGATTTGAAATTGAGATATCCCATGCTT